>MJUU01021244.1:12452-31030 GCA_002080025.1 Modiolus philippinarum | reverse complement strand
TATACAAAACATTGTTTAAAAGACACCCTCACTTAAGACGGAGAGAGGTAAAATAATTTAATTATTGTGCATTTCCCCCCGTATTTTTTTCTAATTGATAATTTAATTATTGTGCATTTTTCCCATGATTTTGTTTTTCTAATTTATTTTTCCCCCAAAATATACAATGCCCCTTTTTTATCCTGAATATCCCAAAAGAAGACCCTTTCAGACACTTGGATAACCGTGTTTCCTTAAAACATTAAAATAGTGTCTTATATATACCGATCCTCATTTTCCCCCGTGTGTCTTTAAAACAGTGTCTTATATATACTGATCGTCATTCTTCCCCGTGTTTCTTTAAAACAGTGTCTTATATATACTGATCGTCATTCTTCCCCGTGTTTCTTTAAAGCAGTGTCTTATATATACTGATCGTCCTTATCCGTGTTTCTTAAAACAGTGTCTTATATATACTGATCGTCATTCTTCCCCGTGTTTCTTTAAAACAGTGTCTTATATATACTGATCGTCATTCTTCCCCGTGTTTCTTTAAAACATTGTCTTATATATACTGATCGTCATTATTCCCCGTGTTTCTTTAAAACAGTGTCTTATATATACTGATCGTCATTCTTCCCCGCGTTTAAACAAAGTATTTCCCATTATCATTTGACCCTTTTTCCGTCTTAAATAGTGTTTTAAAAGTGATTTTGTATTGCCAATTTTTTTCCCCCCAAAAGATACCATGCCCCTTTTTTATCCCGAATATCCCCAAAGAAGACCCTTTCAAAACAGTGTCTTATATATACTGATCGTCATTCTTCCCCGTGTTTCTTTAAAGCAGTGTCTTATATATACTGATCGTCATTCTTCCCCGTGTTTCTTTAAAACAGTGTCTTATATATACTGATCGTCATTCTTCCCCGTGTTTCTTTATAACAGTGTCTTATATATACTGATCGTCATTCTTCCCCGTGTTTCTTTAAAACAGTGTCTTGTATAAACTGATCGTCATTCTTCCCCGTGTTTCTTAAAACAGTGTCTTATATATACTGATCGTCATTCTCCCCGCGTTTAAACAAAGTATTTCCCATTATCATTTGACCCTTTTTCCGTCTTAAATAGTGTTTTAAAAGTGCTTTTGTTTTGCCAATTTATTTTCCCCCCAAAAGATACCATGCCCCTTTTTTATCCCGAATATCCCCAAAGAGGACCCTTTCAGACACTTGGATAACCGAGTTTCCTTAAAACATTAAAAATAGTGTCTTATATCTACTGATCGTCATTCTTCCCCGTGTTTCTTTAAAACAGTGTCTTATATATACTGATCGTCATTCTTCCCCGTGTTTCTTTAAAACGGTGTCTTATATATACTGATCGTCATTCTTCCCCGCGTTTCTTTTAAACAGTGTCTTATATATACTGATCGTTATTCTTCCCCCTGTTTCTTTAAAATACTGATCGTCATTCTTCCCCTTGTTTCTTAAAACAGTGTCTTATATATACTGATCGTCATTCTTCCCCGCGTTTAAACAAAGTATTTCCCATTATCATTTGACCCCTTTTCCGTCTTAAATAGTGTTTTAAAAGTGATTTTGTTTTCCCAATTTATTTCCCCCCCAAAATACCATGCCCCGTTTTTTATCCTGAATATCCCCAAAGAAGACCCTTTCAGACACTTGGATAACCGAGTTTCCTTAAAACATTAAAAATTGTGTCTTATCTATACTGATCGTCATTCTTCCCCGTGTGTCATTGAAACAGTGTCTTATATATACTGATCGTCATTCTTCCCCACGTTTCTTTAAAACAGTGTCTTATATATACTGATCGTCATTCTTCCCCGTGTTTCTTTAAAACAGTGTCTTATATATACTGATCGTCCTCCTTCCCCGTGTTTCTTAAAACAGTGTCTTATATATACTGATCGTCAATCTTCCCCGCGTTTAAACAAAGTATTTCCCATTATCATTTGACCCTTTTTCCGTCTTAAATAGTGTTTTAAAAGTGATTTTGTTTTCCCAATTTATTTTTCCCCCCAAAAAATACCATGCCCCTTTTTTATCCTGAATATCCCCAAAGAAGACCCTTTCAGACTCTTGGATAACCGAGTTTCCTTAAAACATTAAAATATTGTCTTATATATACTGATCGTCATTCTTCCCCGTGTTTCTTTAAAACAGTGTCTTATATATACGGATCGTCATTCTTCCCCGTGTTTCTTAAAACAGTGTCTTATATATACTGATCGTCATTCTTCCCCGCGTTTAAACTTATATATACGGATCGTCATTCTTCCCCGTGCTTCTTTAGAACAGTGTCTTATATATACTGATCGTCATTCCTCCCCGTGTTTCTTAAAACAGTGTCTTATATATACTGATCGTCATTCTTCCCCGCGTTTAAACAAAGTGTTTCCCATTATCATTTGACCCCTTTTCCGTCTTAAATAGTGTTTTAAAAGTGATTTTGTTTTCCCAATTTATTTCCCCCCACCAAAAAAAAAATACCATGCCCTTTTTTATCTTGAATATCCCCAAAGAAGACCCTTTCAGACACTTGGATAACCGGGTTTCCTTAAAACATTAAAAATAGTGTCTTATATATACTGATCGTCATTCTTCCCCGTGTGTCATTGAAACAGTGTCTTATATATACTGACCGTCATTCTTCCCCGTGTTTCATTAAAACAGTGTCTTATATATACTGATCGTCATTCTTCCCCGTGTTTCTTTTAAAACAGTGTCTTATATATACAGATCGTCATTCTTCCCCGTGTTTCTTTAAAACAGTGTCTTATAAAGGAACAAGTGGAAGAATTACGTATGTATACAATCAGCTTTATACACGAACAAAAGAAAAATATCATACACAAGCGTTTAAGATATACAATTAATTGATTTACAGTTTTATTTTGTTTACAGTGTCTGAATGGATTTTCATTTGGAATGGACATAGTATCTTTTCCAGGCTTACAAAGGAAATAATAAACCTCCTATTTTGAGCAAAATTACAACTTGCTGCATTCTACCCCGTACGGGGAAGAATCACGATATAGCCGTATTTTCTTTGGTCAAAATTAACATTGGTTTTATCTTTATGTATCACATTGTAAATTACCATCTCGACTTTTATTGCGCGCTCATATATTTCATTTCGAGTTCGTTTCATGAAAATATTAAATAATTCGCGTGGTATGTAGTGAAACGGGAATATATTGTCTTTGCGTTTTGTGAAGCGATTGGTCAGGCGTATGAATTTAGGAGTTTCAGCTTGGGGGTTGTTAAACGATTGGTCAGGCGTATGAATTTAGGTGTTTCTGCGCCAAATTGCAAGAGTGATTAGGCAGTGTATAAGTTAGATCAATTCTAGGCCCGCACTCGAGCTGTTAACATCAAATTTTTTCGTGAGCGCCGACAAGTGTAATTCAACATGATGGACCCGACTGACTTAGAACACAGTGTAAAAAGGCTAGTGAGCGACGAGATGAGGAAATCACAGAATGATTTGTTAACTCAGATGGACACTATGCTTTCAGCTAGATTCCAGACTTTTGATAATATGAGTAAAGAAAGGTCAGAAACACACCTGCGTCGACTACAAAACGACATTTTGTCTACAGATTCTTACAAGTTTCAATGCAAGAGTTTCGAAGATGAATTCAAATTTGATCAGAAAATTACAGTGACTCTGAAGGAAGCAGAAGCAGACCATCCGGCGAATATTGATGTTCCGAATGCCAAGCAAAAAATTGCTGAAGGTATTGAACTATTAAGTGATCGACAAAAACTTGTTAAGATGGCCGATTCGAGTGAGTTAGGCTGGAAGGTAGTACAAGAGTACACCGAAAATCCTTTAGCAGACGACTCCGACGATGATAAAAAAAATATTAAGGGCACAGAATCGCGCAGAGAGAAAAGTCAAGGTGGAAAAAGCTAAAAGGAAGCGTCAGATACCATACACAAGAACATCGCCAGCAACTGGAAACGGAGGATCTTCATTGAAACAGTCTCAGAAGCAAGGTGTTTGTTACAATTGCTTTAAATCAGGGCATTGGCAGTTTGAGAAGAAACGTAGTACTAAGTTAAGTAGTTTATCTGTATTTAATAGTTCTGATTTTATTGATCAGTTAAATTGTAAAGCTTATCATTTGATAACACCTCAAGAGCAAGTAAATAATCTTGAAACTGACAACAGTAGTCAATTTTCAATAAGTAGTAAATGATCGCCCGTGCGTGACCTAGGCAATGTGAGCGATACACAGGTAACGGTTGAATCCTCAGTAGGTAAACTAAAGAAGGCAATACACAAATGGAAAGAGGTAGGTGCTAGTGGTTACATTTTGAGCGTTATTCAAAATGGATATGGATCCCCTTTAGAATTTTGCCTAGTTCGGTATTTTTGAACAATAATAAATCTGCAAAAGACAATGTAGAATTTGTAAGTAGCGAAATTACAAAACTATTGGGAAAGGGGTGCATTTTGGAAATAAGTAAAAATCCTACTGTTATAAATCCTTTGACAGTGGCTTACAGCAGATCAGGTAAGCCTAGGTTAGTGCTGGATTGCAGGCACATCAATCTTTGCATACATATATTCAAGTTTAAGTTTGAAGACGGTACAGTGGCAGGTCAGTTGTTGGAAAAGGGAGATTTTATGTTTAAATTTGATCTCAAAAGTGCATATCAGCATATCGAAATTTTAGAGGATCACAAACAGTATTTAGGATTCAGTTGGACTGAAGTATTTTGTGTTCAATGTTTTACCCTTTGGTATTGCAAGTGCTGGGCACATTTTCACCAAGGTTCTTAGAGAAGTAGTGAAATTTTGGAGGGATTTAGGGATCAAAATTATTATGTATTTAGATGATGGTTTAGTGGGAGGCAATGATTTCGATTCTTCTGTAAAGGTCAGTTTCTTTATTCAAGGAAGTCTGTCAGAATTCGGTTTTCTGATAGCCGAGGAAAAATATATCTGGTTGCATCGGCAAAGCATGGTTTGGATTGGACTTGTCTGGGACATGAAGCAAGGTAAAATTAGAGTTTCAAATGAAAGCATAGAAAGGTTCGTGAATATTTTAGATAAATCATTATCTGATGCACGGAAAGGTAGATTTTTATTCCAGCAAAATTTGTTGCTGGAATCGTTGGTCAGATAATTTCAATGCAGGCTGTTTTCAGTAATTCTGTGAGGTTGAAAACTAGAGAATTGAATAATTGTATCGCATTGAAAGCAAGTTGGAATTCATTTGTGGCTTTTGACAACGATGAACTTCAGTATTGGAAAAATAATGTCCAAAGTATGAATTTGAATGGCAATGATCTGCATGAGTCAGATTTGTCTGATTTTGTAGCGTATACTGACGCTTCAGCGATAGCTTTTGTTGGTAATGTTATCCCAGCCACAGAGAGCTTATGTGCTCAGTCATATGATGACGTTTGGTTTGAACAGACTGACTGTAGTCTTGTTACACCAGTAAATAGCGTTAATACTGTAATCGGAAGTTGGTCCGATTCAGAAAAATCATTTAGCTTCACCTGGCGTGAGCTAGAAGCATCACATAAAACAATAGAAGGTTCAATACCTCTATTAAAAAATAGTACAGTTATTTTGAAAACTGACAACAAAAACGTGACTAGCATCGTAAAAAATGGTAGCAGAAAACAAGAGCTAATGCGATAGCTATTGATATGCATGATTTTTGTACAGAAAATAACATAAGAATTATCCTACAATGGATTCCAAGAGAATTAAATTAAACGGCAGATTGGCTTAGTCGTTATTCTGACTGTGATAACTGGGGTATAAATGTCGAAGTGCTTGAAATCTTAGATAGCATCTGGGGTAAACACAGTATTGATAGATTTGCTACAGATTACAATAAAAAATGTAATAGGTTTAACTCAAAATCTTGGTGTACCGGTACTAAGGGGTAGATGCGTTCACGCAAAACTGGTCTTGTGAATGTAACTGGATAGTTCCACCACCAACTTTGGTGTGTAAAGTTATAAAAAAGATGTGTGATGATAGTGTTCAGGGCAAATAGGTTGTACCTTTATGGGTTTTAGCACCTTATTACGCCTTGCTACAAAATACCATGCAAAGTAATGCATCTTATGTCAAGGAAGTACGTGTATTAACACACGAAAATATCATAGTAGAGGGTAGGGGAAATAACGGTGTATTTGCAAAAAGACCTCTGAAATTTAAGATGATTGCATTTAGGATAAGATTTTTATTGTTTGTTTATTTCTATTTTGTACAGGAATAAGACATGAGTCCTTTGTACGTGATGCAGTAGTAAATAGTGGTATTGGTGCTAACCATAAACTGTTCAGTTTAATCGGCAGTATGTGTTCACATTTACTGGATGATAGAAGTGACAATACAGTAAGGAAATATTTCTACGGATTTCAGAAGTGGGAGAGGTTTATACATGAACATAACTTTGTTTCTCTACCTGCACTTCCCATACATGTTTCTTTATATTTAGTGCATTTGTCAGACTCCGGTGCAACCTACAGCACAATTACGTCAGCAGTTTATTCGATTAAATGGGCACACGAGATGTGCGGTTATACTGACCCAACTAACAATGCTTTTGTACATAATTTGGTAGACTTTGCTAAAAGGACAGTAAAACCTCCAGTTAATGAAAAGAATCCTGTCACCAGTGACATTTTAATTGATCCTTGTTCTATGTTTAAAGATTCATCAGACTTGCTTGTTGTGAGAGATCTCACTATGATTTTACTTTGTTTCAGTGCTTTTTTACGTTTTACGTTTTTTACGTTGAAGAGACATAAGTTGTCGAAATGCGCATATGCAGAAAATAAATTCACAGTAACTTCGGTACTTAGTTATTCAATGAATTAAGCAATTTGAGATGTAATGATATTTCAGTTCATGATAATTATTTATTAATTAGAATAAGAAAGAGTAAAACTGACCAATATAGGTTCGGGGATCAGGTTTTAATCAGTAAGGGAGTGTCTTCAGCTTGTCCTTACAGTATGTTTTTGAAATACGCTGAATTGGATTTGAAATCTGATATGTATTTATTTCGTCCTTTGTATAGATCCAAAAAAGTTTGTGCTCTAGTTAGAGTAAATAAACCTATAAGTTATACAACAGCTAGAGAGTGTATTTTGAGAAAGTTGAAATTGATTTCCCCAGATTTGAATCTAGGTTTACACTCTTTTTAGGTCTGGTGGCGCTACAATGGCTGCAAATTCAAATGTGAAAGAAAAATGTTGGCAGCGTCACGGTCGCTGGAAGAGCGATTCCAGCAAAGATGGTTATGTTGTTGATTCAATCAGTAGTAGATTAGAAGTTTCCAAAAAAAAATAGGTCTTTAATTTTGTTTTTTACACTCACTCTAATTATTGCTACGTATGTCCGGTTGACGATTTATATTAGGTCAAATTTAAATTTGTTTTTTATTACACTCTCTATCTTTGTTAACCTAGACAAACACAGCGAGCCTGTCAGCAAACTTAAGTTTGTGTTCTACTTGTTTTTATTTATATATTCTATATATTTTAAGTAAGTGTTTACCAGAATTTAGAGTTGAAGTAGAGGAAAGACATAAGATTTTTTAACCGACACGGTGCACGTTACACGGTAAACGGCACACGATACACGGTACACGATACACGATTGAGAACTTTCTGTATCATTCATCGTGCGAATCGTGTGCGCTAAACGTGTGAACCGTGTGCGTTCATCGTGTGAATCGTGTGCGTGTGGTAGGGAATGTTGAACGTTTCCATAGCTGTATTAGCGAAACAACAAGCTGAGTGGAAAAATATGGTAAATGGCGGTTATCATTCTGACTTTCAAAACTTAGTAAACCATTACCGAAACAACTAGCTGGGTGGAAAATATGGTAAATGGCGGGTTATCATGCGGGCTTTCAAAGACTAGTAAACCATTACCGAAACAACAAGCTAGGTGGAAAAAATATAATAAATGCCGGGTTATCATACGGACTTTCAAAACTTAATAAACCATTACCGATATAACAAGCTAGGTGGAAAAATATGGTAAATGGAGGTTTATCAAACGGCCTCATTACCGAAACACCAAGCTAGATGGAAAAATATGGTAAATGGATAGTTATCATACGGGCTTATTACCGAAACATCAGGCTAGGTGGAAAAATATGGTAAATGGATAGTTATCATACGGGCTTATTACCGAAACAACAAGCTAGAATGAAAAATATGGTAAATGGCGGGTTATCATACTGGACTGGCTTACACAAAAGTTAAGAGACTATTAAATATTTAATAGTCTATTAAGCTTTAACATTTTCTACCAATTTAATAGACTATTAACTTTTAATAGTCTATTAACTTTTAATTGAGCTTTGTGCAACCCAGTCCAGACTTTCAAAATTTCATAAACCATTACCAAAACAACAAGCTGGGTGGAAAAATATGCTAAATGAAGGGTTATCATACGGGCTGTCAAAACTTATTAAACCATTACCGAATGGAAAAATATGGTAACTGGCGGGTTATCATAACGGCCTTCAAAACTTAATAAACCATTATCGAAACAACAAGGTAGGTGGAAAAATATGGTGAATGGCGGGTTATCATACGGACTTTCAAAACTTAGTATACCATTTTCGAAACAACAAGCTAGGTGGAAAAATATGGTCAATGGCGGGTTATCATACGGACTTTGAAAACTAAGTAAACCATTACCGAAACAAGCTAGGTGGAAAAATATGGTAAATGTCGGGTTATCACACGGGCTTTTAAAACTTAGTAAACCATTACCGAAACAACAAGCTAGGTGGAAAATTATGGTAAATGGTGGGTTGTCATACGGGCTTTCAAAACTAAGTTGACAATTCCCGAATCAACAAATTAGGTGGAAAATATGGTAAATGCCGCGTTATCATGTGGGCTTTCAAAACAGAGTAAGCCATTACCGAAAAAACAAGCTAGGTTGAAAAATATTGTAAATAGTGGGTTATCATACGGTTTTATTACCGAAACAACAAGCAAGGTGGAATAATATGGTAAATGGCGGGTTAACATACGGACCTTTAAAACTTAATAAACCATTACCGAAACATCAAGCTGGATGGGAAAATATGGTAATAGGAGGGTTATCATAAGGGCTTTAAAAACTTAGTATACCATTACCGAAACACAAGCTAGGTGGACAAATGTGGTAAAAGGCCGGTTATCATACAGACTTTCAAACTTAATCAACCATTACCAAAATAACAAGTTAGGTGGAAAAATATGGTAAATGGCGGGTAATCATACAAGCTTTCAAAACTAAGTAAACCATTACCGAAACAACAAGCTGGGTGGAAAAATATGGTAAATGACGGGTTATCATACAGACTTTCAAAGCCTAGTAAACCATTACCGAAACAACAAGCTAAGTGGAAAAATATGGTAAATGGCGGGTTATTATACGGACATTCAAAACTTAGTAAACCGTTACCGAAACAACAAGCTAGGTGAAAAAATATGGTAAATGACGGGTTATCATACGGCCTTTTAAAACTTAATAAACCATTACCGAAACAACAAACTGGTCGGATAAATATGGTAAATGGAGGGTTACCATACGGGTTTTCAAAACGTAGTTGGCCATTACCGAAACAACAAGCTAGGTGGAAAAAGATGGTAAATGGCGGTAATCATTCGGGCTTTCAAAACTCACTAAACCATTACCGAAAAAACAAGCTAGGTGGAAAAAAATGGTAAATGTCAGGTTATTATATGGGCTTTCAGAACTTAGTAAAGCATTACCGAAACAACAGGCTAGGTGGAAAAATATGGGAAATGGTGGGTTATCATACGGGCTTTCAAAACTTAGTAAACCATTACTGAAACAACAAGCTGGGTGGAAAAATATGGTAAATGGTGGGTTATCATGCGGGCTTTCAAAACATAGTAAACCCTAACCGAAACAACAAGCTAGGTGGAAAAATATGGTAAATGGCGGGTTATTATACGGGCTTTTAAAAACTAAATAAACCATTACCGAAACAACAAGCTAGGTGGACAAATATAGGAAATGGCGGGTTATCATACGGGCTTTTAAAACTAAGTAAACCATTAGCGAAAAAAAAAGCTGGGTGGAAAAATATGGTAAAAGACGGGTTATCATACGGGCTTTTAAAACTTAGTAAACCATTACTGAAACAACAAGCTAGGTGGAAAAAATATGGTAAATGGTGGGTTACCATACGGGCTTTCAAAACTTAGTTGACAATTCTCGAATCAACAAATAAGGTGGAAAATATGGTAAATGGCGGGTTATCATGCGGGCTTTCAAAACAGAGTGAGCCATTACCGAAAAACAAGCTAGGTTGAAAAATATTGTAAATAGCGGGTTATCATACGGTCTTATTACCGAAACAACAAGCAATGTGGAATAATATTGTAAAAGGCGGGTTATCATACGGACTTTCAAACTTAATAAACCATTACCAAAATAACAAGTTAGGTGGGAAAATATGATAAATGGCGGGTTATAATACGGGCTTTCAAAACTAAGAAAACCATTACCGAAACAACAAGCTGGGTGGAATAATATGGTAAATGACGGGTTATCATACGGACTTTCAAAGCCCAGTAAACCATTACCGAAACAAAAAGCTCGGTGGAAAAATATGGTAAATGGCGGGTTATCATACGGGCTTATTACCGAAACAACAAACTAGGTGCAAAAATATGGTATGTGGCGGGTTATAATACTAGCTTTCAAAACTTAATAAACCATTACCGAAATAACAAGCTAGGTGGAAAAATATGGTACATGGCGGGTTATCATACGTACTTTCAAAACTTTGTAAACCATTACCGAAACAACAAGCTAGATAGAAAAAAATGGTAAATGGCGGCTTATTATACGGGCTTTAAAAGCTAAATAAACCATTACCGAAACAACAAGCTAGGTGGAAAAATATGGTAAATGGCGGTTATCATA
Organism: Modiolus philippinarum; assembly: GCA_002080025.1. Taxonomy (NCBI): domain Eukaryota; kingdom Metazoa; phylum Mollusca; class Bivalvia; order Mytilida; family Modiolidae; genus Modiolus; species Modiolus philippinarum. The sequence goes on along the minus strand of MJUU01021244.1, from coordinate 20,083 downwards.
CGGGCTTTCCAAACTCAGTAAACCATTACCGAAAAAACAAGCTAGGTCGAAAAATATGGTAAATGGCAGGTTATCATACGGGCTTTCAGAACTTAGTGAAGCATTACCGAAACAACAGGATAGGTGAAAAAATATGGTAAATGGTAAGTTATCATACGGGCTTTCAAAACTAAGTAAACCATTACCGAAACAACAAGCTGGGTGGAAAAATATGGAAAATGACCGGTTATCATACGGGCTTTCAAAGCTTAGTAAACCATTACCGAAAGAACACGCAAGGTGGGAAAATATGGTAAATAGCGGGTTATCATACGGACTTTCAAAACTTAGTAAACCATTACCGAAACAACAACCTAGATAGAAAAAAAATGGTAAATGGTGGCTTATTATACGGGCTTTTAAAGCTAAATAAACCATTACCGAAACAACAAACTTGGTGGAGAAATATGGTAAATGGAGGGTTATCATACGGGTTTTCAAAACGTAGTTAGCCATTACCGAAACAACAAGCTAGGTGGAAAAATATGGTAAATGGCGGTTAACATACGGGTTTTCAAAACTCACTAAACCATTACCGAAAAAAACAAGCTAGGTGGAAAAATATGGTAAATGGCAGGTAATCATACGGGCTTTCAGAAGTTAGTAAAGCATTACCGAAACAACAGGATAGGTGGAAAAATATGGTAAATGGTGGATTATCATACGGGCTTTCAAAACTTAGTAAACCATTACCGAAACAACAAGCTGGGTGGAAAAATATGGTAAATGACCGGTTATCATACGGGCTTTCAAAGCTTAGTAAACCATTACCGAAACAACAAGCAAGGTGGAAAAATATGGTAAATAGCGGGTCATCATACGAAATTTCAAAACTTAGTAAACCATTACCAAAATAACAAGTAAGGTGGAAAAATATGATAAATATCGGGTTCTCATACGGGCTTATTACCGCAACAACAAGCCAGGTGGAAAAATGTGGTAAAAGGCGGTTATCATACGGGCTTATTACCGCAACAAGCTAGGTGGAAAAATATGGGAAATGGCCGGTTATCATACGGACTTTCAAAACTTAGTAAACCATTACCAAAATAACAAGTAAGGTGGAAAAATATGGTAAATGGCGGGTTCTCATACGGGCTTATTACCGCAACAACAAGCTAGGTGGAAAAATATGGTAAAAGGAGGGTTATCAAACGGGCTTCAAAAACTTAGTAAACCATTACCGAAACACAAGCTAGGTGGAAAATATGGTAAATGGTTGGTTATCATACGGGCTTTTAAAACTTAGTAAACAATTACCGAAACAACAAGCTAGGTGGAAAAATATGGGAATGGCGTGTTAATGGACGGGCTTTAAAAACTGAATAGACCATTACCGAAACAAGAGGCCAGGTGGAAAAATATGGTAAATGGCGGGTTATTATACGGACTTCCAAACTTAATAAACCATTACCAAAATAACAAGTAAGGTGGAAAAATATGGTAAATGGCGGATTCTCATACGGGCTTATTACCGCAACAACCTACCTGGAATGATATGGTCAAAGGAGGATTATCGTTCAGGCTTTAAAAACTGAGTTAACCATTACCGTAACACAAACTAGGTGGAAAAATATGGTAAATGGCGGGTTATTATACGGGCTTTTAAAACTTAATAAACCATTACCGGAACAACAAGCTGGGAGGAAAAATATGGTAAAGGGAGGGTTATCAAACGGGCTTTTAAAACTTAATAAACCATTACCGAAACAACAAGCTGGTCGAAAGATATGGTACATAGAGGGTTATCATAACGGTTTTCAAAACGTAGTTAGCCATAACCGAAACAACAAGCTAGTTGGAAAAATATAGTAAATGGCGGGTTATCATACGGACTTTTAACGCCTAGTAAACCATTACCGAAACAACAAGCTTGGTGGAAAAATATGATAAATGACGGGTTATCATACGGGCTTATTACCGCAACAACAAGCTAGGTGGAAAAATATGGGAAATAGCGGGTTATCATACGGGCTTTCAAAACTAAGAAAACCATTACCGAAACAACAAGCTGGGTGGAAAAATATGGTAAATTGCGGGTTATCTTACGAGCTTTCAAAGCCTAGTAAACCATTACCGAAACAACAAGCTGGGTGGAAAAATATGGTAAATGGCGGTTTATCATACGGGCTTATTACCGAAGCAACAAACTAGGTGGAAAAATATGGTAAATGACGGGTTATAATACGGGCTTTTAAAACTTGATAAACAATTTCCGAAACAACAAGCTAGTTGGAAAAATATGGTAAATGGCCATTAACATACGGGCTTTCAAATTTCAGTAAACAATTACCGAAAAAACAAGCTAGGTGGAAAAAGATGATAAATGGCGGGTTATCATGCAGGCTTTCACAACTTAGTAAACCATTACCGAAACAACAAGCTAGGTGGAAAAATATGGTAAATGGTGGTTTATCATACGGGCTTTTAAAACTTAGTAAACCATTACCGAAACAACAAGCTAGTCGGAAAAATATGGTAAATAGAGGATTATCATACGGGTTTTCAAAACGCAGTTTGCCATTACCGAAACAACAAGCCAGTTGGAAAAATATGGTAAATGGAGGGTAATCATACGGGCTTTCAAAACTTAGTAAACTATTACCGAAACAACAAGCTGCTTGGAAAAATATGGTAAATGGTGGGTTATCATGCGGGCTTCCAAAACTAAGTAAACCATTACCGAAACAACAAGCTCGGTGGAAAAATATGGTAAATGACCGGTTATCATACGGGCTTTCAAAGCTCAGTAAATCATTACCGAAACAACAAGGTCGGTGGAAAAATATGGTAAATGACCGGTTATCATACGGGCTTTCAAAGCTGAGTAAACCATTACCGAAACAACAAGCTAGGTGGAAAAATATGGTAAATGGAGGGTTATCATAAGGGCTTTCAAAACTTAGTAAACTATTACCGACACAACAAGCTGCTTGGAAAAATATGGTAAATGGTGGGTTATCATGCGGGCTTTCAAAACTAAGTAAACCATTACCGAAACAACAAGCTCGGTGGAAAAATATGGTAAATGACCGGTTATCATACGGGCTTTCAAAGCTCAGTAAATCATTGTCGGTGGAAAAATATGGTAAATGGAGGGTTATCATAAGGGCCTTCAAAACTTAGTAAACTATTACCGAAACAACAAGCTGGGTAGAAAAATATGGTAAATGGTGGGTTATTATGCGGGCTTTCAAAGCTTAGTAAACCATTACCGAAACAACAAGCAAGGTGGAAAATATGGTAAATAGCGGGTCATCATACGGACTTTCCAAACTTAGTAAACTATTACCAAAATAACAAGTAAGGTGGAAAAATATGGTAAATGGCGGGTTCTCATACGGGGTTATTACCGCAACAACCACCTAGGTGGAAAAATATGGTAAATGGTTGGTTATCATACGGGCTTTTAAAACTTAGTAAACCATTACCGAAACAACAAGCTAGGTGAAAACATATGGGAAATGGCGGGTTATTGTACGGGCTTTAAAAACTAAATAAACCATTACCGAAACAAGAAGCTAGGTGGAAAAATATGGTAAATGGGGTTATCATACGGACTTTCAAACTTAATAAACCATTACCAAAATAACAAGTTAGGTGAAAAAATATGGTAAATGGCGGGTTTTCATACGGGCTTATTACCGCAACAACAACCTAGGTGGAAAAATATGGTAAAAGGAGGATTATCATTCGGGCTTTAAAAATTGAGAAAACCATTACCGTAACACAAACTAGGTGGAAAAATATGGTGAATGGCGGCTTATTATACGGGCTTTTAAAACTTAATAAACCATTACCGACACAACAAGCTAGGTGGAAAAATATGGTAAATGGCGGGTTATCATACGGACTTTCAAACTTAATAAACAATTACCAAATAACAAGTTAGATGGAAAAATATGGTAAATGGCGGGTTATCATACGGGCTTTCAAAACTTAGTAAACCATTACCAGAACAAGAAATTGAGTGGAAAAATATGGTAAATGGCGGGTTGTCATACGGGCTTATTACCGAAACAACAAGCTAGGTGGAAAAATATGGTAAATGGCGGGTTATCATACGGACTTTAAAAGCCTAGTAAACCATTACCGAAACAACAAGCGGGGTAGAAAAATATGGTAAATGGCGGGTTCTCATACGGGCATTTAAAACTTAATAAACTATTACCGAAACAACAAGCTGGTCGAAAAAATATGGTACATAGAGGGTTATCATACCGGTTTTCAAAACGTAGGTAGCCATTACCGAAACAACAAGCTAGTTGGAAAAATATGGTAAATGGCGGGTGATCATACGGACTTTCAACGCCAAGTAAACCATTACCGAAACAACAAGCTTGGTGGAAAAATATGGTAAATGGCGGGTTATCATACGGGCTTACTACCGCAACAACAAGCTAGGTGGAAAAATATGGTAAATGGCGGGTTCTCATACGGGCTTTCAAAACTAAGAAAACCATTACGGAAACAACAACCTGGGTGGAAAAATATGGTAAATGGCGGGTTATCATACGGGCTTTCAAAGCCTAGTACACCATTACCGAAACAACAAGCTGGGTGGAAAAATATGGTAAATGGTGGTTTATCATACGGGCTTATTACCGAAACAACAAACTAAATGCAAAAATATGTTAAATGACGGGTTATAATACAGGCTTTTAAAACTTGATAAACCATTACCGAAACAACAAGCTAGTTGGAAAAATATGGAAACTGGCGATTATCATGCGGGCTTTCAAATTTCAGTAAACCATTACCGAAAAAACAAGCTAGGTGGAAAAAGATGATCAATGGCGAGTTATCATGCAGGCTTTCAGAACTTAGTAAACCATTACCGAAACAACAAGCTAGGTGAAAAAATATGGTGGTTTATTATACGGGCTTTCAAACCTTAGTAAACCATTACCGAAACAACAAGCTGGTCGGAAAAATATGGTAAATAGAGGGTTAACATACGGGTTGTCAAAATGTAATTAGCCATTACAGAAAGAACAAGCTAGTTGGAAAAATATGGTAAATGACGGTTATCATACGGGCTTTGTAATTTCAGTAAACCATTACCGAAACAACAAGCTAGGGGCAAAAATATGGTAAATGGCCGGTTATCATAGGACTTTCAACGCTTAGTAAACCATTACCGAAACAACAAGCTTGGTGGAAAAATATGGTAAATGACGGGTTATCATACGGGCTTATTACCGCAACAACAAGATAGATGGAAAAATATGGTAAATGGCGGGTTATCATACGGGCTTTCAAAACTAAGAAAACCATTACCGAAACAACAAGCTGGGTGGATAAATATGGTAAATGGTGGTTTATCATACGGGCTCATTTCCGAAACAACAAACTAGGTGCAAAAATTTGGTAAATGACGGGTTATAATACAGGCTTTTAAAACTTGATAAACCATTACCGAAACAACAAGCTAGTTGGAAAAATATGGTAAATGGCGATTATCATGCGGGCTTTCAAATTTCAGTAAACCATTACCGAAAAAACAAGCTAGTTGGAAAAAGATGATAAATGGCGGGTTATCATGCAGGCTTTCAGAACTTAGTGAACCATTACCGAAACAACAAGCTAGGTGGAAAAATATGGTAAATGTTGGTTTATCATACGGGCTTTCAAAACTTACTAAACCATTACCGAAACATCAAGCTGGTCGGAAAAATATGGTAAATAGAGGTTTAACATACGGGTTTTCAAAACGTAGTTAGGCATTACCGAAACAAGCTAGTTGGAAAAATATGGTAAATGACGGTTATCATACGGGCTTTGAAATTTCAGTAAACCATTACCGAAACAACAAGCTAGGTGGAAAAATATGGTAAATGGAGGGTTATCAATCGGGCTTTCAAAACTTAGTAAACTATAACCGAAACAACAAGCTGGGTGGAAAAATATGGTAAATGGTTGGTTTTCATGCGGGCTTTCAAAATATAGTAAACCATTACCGAAACAACAAGCTCGGTGGAAAAATATGGTAAATGGCTGGTTATCATACGGGCTTTTAAATATTTAATAAATCATTACCGAAACAACAAGCTGGTGGCAAAAATATGGTACATAGAGGGTTATCATACCGGTTTTCAAAACGTAGTTTGCCATTACCGAAACAACAAGCTAGTTGGAAAAATATGGTAAATGGCGGGTTATCATACGGACTTTCAACGCCTAGTAAACCATTACCGAAACAACAAGCTTGGTGGAAAAATATGGTAAATGACGAGTTATCATAAGGGCTAATTACCGCAACAACAAGCTAGGTGGAAAATATGGAAAATGGCGGGTTATCATACGGACTTTCAAAACTAAGAAAACCATTACCGAAACAATAAGCTGGGTGGAAAAATATGGTAAATGGCGGGTTATCATACGGACTTTCAAAGCCTAGTAAACCATTACCGAAGCAACAAGCTGGGAGGAAAAATTTGGTAAATGGCGGTTTATCATACGGGCTTATTACCGAAACAACAAACTAGGTGCAAAAATATGGTAAATGACGGGTTATAATACGGGCTTTCAAAACTTGATAAACCATTACCGAAACAACAAGCTAGTTGGAAAATATGGTAAATCGCGTTTATCATACGACCTTTCAAATTTCAGTAAACCATTACCGAAAAACAAGCTAGGTGGAAAAAGATGATAAATGGCGGGTTATCATGCAGGCTTTCAGAACTTAGTAAACCATTACCGAAACAACAAGCTGGTCGGAAAAATATGGTAAATAGAGGGTTAACATACGGGTTTTCAAAATGTAATTAGCCATTACCGAAACAACAAGCTAGTTGGAAAAATATGGCAAATGGCGGTTATCATACGGGCTTTCAGAACTTAGTTAACCATTACCGAAACAACAAGCTAGGTGGAAAAAGATGATAAATGGCGGGTTATCATGCAGGCTTTCAGAACTTAGTACACCATTACCGAAACAACAAGCTAGGTGGAAAAATATGGTAAATGGTGGTTTATCATACGTGCTTTCAAAACTTAGTAAACCATTACCGAAACAACAAGCTAGTTGGAAAAATATGATAATTGGAGGGTTATCATACGGGCTTTCAAAACTTAGTAAACTATTACCGAAACAACAAGCTGGGTGGAAAAATATGGTTAATGGTGGGTTATCGTGCGGGCTTTCAAAATATAGTAAACCATTACCGAAACAACAAGCTCGTTGGAAAAATATGGTAAATGACCGGTTATCATACGGCCTTTCAAAGCTTAGTAAACCATTACCGAAACAACAAGCAAGGTGGAAAAATATGGTAAATAGCGGGTCATCATACTGACTTTCAAAACTTAGTAAACCATTACCAAAATAACAAGTAAGGTGGAAAAATATCGTAAATGGCGGGTTCTCATACGGGCTTATTTCCGCAACAACAACCTAGGTGGAAAAATATGGTAAAAGGAGGATTATCATTCGGGCTTTAAAAATTGAGTAAACCATTACCGTAACACAAACTCGGTGGAAAAATATGGTAAATGGCGGGTTATTATATGGGCTTTTAAAACTTAATAAACCATTACCGAAACAACAAGCTAGGTGTAAAAATATGGTAAATGGCGGGTTATCATAC
>MJUU01021243.1:34066-51029 GCA_002080025.1 Modiolus philippinarum | reverse complement strand
TTCCTTGAACTTTATTTTCAAAATGGCCGCCAAAAAAGGCGGGAAAATTCAACATTGACCGATTTCAATGACATTTGGTTTCCAAATAGATCTCTATGTTGCGAGTTCAAAACCGATGTTGAAAATTGTTCCTTGACCGCCATTTTCAAAATGGCCACCAAAAAAGGCCGGAAAATTCAACATTGTCCGATTTCAATGAAATTTCCAAGTAGATATTGATGTTGCGACTTTCAAAACCGATGTTGAAAATTGTTCGTTGACAGCAATTTTCAAAATGGCTGCCAAAAAGGCGGGAAAATTCAACATTGTCCGATTTCAATGACATTTGGTTTCCTTCAAAACTGATGTTAAAAATTGTTCGCTGACTGCCATATTTTAAATGGCTACCAAAAAGACGGGAAAGTTCAACATTGTCCGATTTCAAAGAAATTTGATTTCCAAATAGATATTGATGTTGCGACTTCAAAACGGATGTTGAAAATTGTTTGTTGACTGCCATTTTCAAAATGACATTTCGACTTCAAATCGTGTCGAAAGTGGTCATTAGCAAGAACGTTTTTTATCGAAAAATCCCAACAAAGAAATATAATAAAACATGATCAGACTTTAAAAACAGTTCAAGATATTGGAGGTGTTGGACGTACGAAAGTTTGAGAAACTGAAGATCAACTGTATAACTTACATTGTTACCTTGATTGTGGCAACTGAAAACCAGGTGAGCGATACAGGCTCCTGGGAGCCTCTGGTATATTACAGGAAGGTAATTTGTCTGTAACACAATGTTGCTATTGGTTACGATGGTAAATTCAATCAGAGGTAGCATTACAAATATAAAGCGCGTTTAGACTAGTGTTTGATTATTTCTGAATTGCTAATGCCCTCTTCATTCCTATCCAAAAATAATAGGACTGCAATTACATTAAATGTTCATTTCATATTAAATAAAAATATATGATGTAAAACAGCTTAAAAATTTACAAATAAAGCAAAATAAGCAGATTTATGTTGCTATTGGACCCAAGAAAACCAAATAAAAATAGAATAATAAAATCTGAAAACAGAATAAAAAAAAGGAAATGGCTCAAAACAATGCGGAAACAGAAAAAAGATTTTAACCTTAGACCTGGACACTATCAAACAATGTCGTCCCACAGCCATGACAAGTAAAAATTCAATGCCATTTACCTATAACATCAAAAACACAAAAAAGGTAACAGAATAAATATTGATGTTTTGTGTACGACTAAAATGATGAACAAAAAACAAATGAACATAGGACAATTTGTTGTTATGGAAACAGTCAAATAAACATGGGATGATTGGTTGTTATGGAAACAGTCAAATAAGCATAGGACGATTGGTTGTTATGGAAACAGTCAAATAAACTTAGGACGATTGGTTGTTATGGAAATAGTCAGATAAACATGGGAGATTGGTTGTTGTGGAAACAGTCATTAGTCTACAGTATTTTGCTTTACATTTATCTTATCATATTTCTATAATAGGGTCTGTAAGCCTCGTCGTCGCATGACCAATGAGAATAAATGAGACACATTATTCCTGGGTACCATTACTGAGGTAGTACTATGGTGGAATCGTGAGGTTTTCGATTCAAAGATCAAATTAACCATGAGATTTATTTTCAATGACTTGACCATGGGATTCATTTTCAATGAACCAGCATATTTTTACTTTCATGAATTATGACCTTTATTACCTTAACTTAGGTTGAAATTAAATAAAATAGCAATTTTCTTGGAGACAAATAGTCTCTGTCAACCAAACTCTTCAAGCAATGGTAGATATCCCAATATAAAGAGTCTAATCGATCCAGACTTTGTGACATTGAGAAAAATATCCTGGAAGTGAAATCAGTTGATGTATTTAATGTGCGTTTTGCGTAGTGATGTCATAAGTTTCCAGATAGTGAAAGTAGAACGAGACTAACAGACCCTTTAGAAGGATATTAAGGATAACAGTGAGACAACATATGTTGTCATTATTTTTATTTTGTTTCAGATGTTGCAGTCTACAGCCAGTATAGCTCCTAGGAGTGTGTATGTTTGTGGTAATACAACTACGACATCGGGTCTCACTGTAAGTCTTTAGTCCAATTTGTAGTCAAGAATTCAAGACTTAAGGTTTTGAATAATGCTTTTATTCTGCTTGTCTGTTTGTCAAACCTTCCAAAAGAAGTTGGCAAAAGGAACATCAAAATCAAATTTGCCCCGACTTAACACTGATGCTCATGTGTATGAAGGCCTGTAATAAGAACTAAATTAACTGTTGTCTGCCACTTTATTCGTATTCTTTGTTTAGAACCATATGGGAAAAAATGCAAATATACAGTAAAATATTATAAAAGTTAAGTTTGCTGGAATGATCAATGTAGATCATGTTTTTATAATGTTTCATTCCATTATATGTTTCCCTTGACCCATATAAACCCTTTTAAAATTTGTCAGAACAAATGATGGTTGTCTTGTTAAATTTTACAATACTTACATGTGTTTACTAAACTTACTGTAACTTTTATGATTTGTAGAATAATTTGATTTTATACCCCCATGAACAAAGTTTAAAGGTATATAGGAATCACCCTGTCTTTGTGTCTGTCTGTCCAATTTTTTCTGTCAGCACAAGTACTCTTAAACCACTTTAAGGATTTTGATGAAACTTTACAGAAAATGGTATGCAGATGTAATATATCTATTGTTTGACACCAACAGGGAGAGATAGTTTGACCTTTCATTTATTATTAGAAAAAAATTCTGGGGATTATCCTTTGTGGCTTTGCCACAGTCACCTATTGTTATTGCTTGGTTACATTATCAACAGATGACTGAACTGGTGATTTTAAGATATGTTACATAATTTGTGATATTTTGTTGCTAGGTAACATTATCCAGAGATGGTGGGACTGGTGATTTTATGATTTTTTTAACATAATTTGTGATATCTGTTGCTAGGTAACTTTATCAAGAGATGGTGGGACTGGTGATTTTGCCTTAGAAGCAGGTGCTTTAGTATTAGCAGATCTTGGCTGTTGTTGTATTGATGAATTTGATAAAATGGGAAATCAACATCAAGCTCTGTTAGAAGCAATGGTGAGTCTGAACATTCGGTTTTATTAAAACAACAATTGCAGTAAATGTTACTTGAGCAGATGCTTTATGCCATGTAAAATTAATTTACTTGTTCTCAGGCCCTCCCTCATCTAGTTGGAGGCTTGAAAAACCCCTTCATTGACCCTATTTATTGCCATTTCAATAAAATACAAATAAAAAATCACCTCCCTCACTATATGTTAGGTGTTTTTTACAATGTAAAAAGCTGCCTCCTCTAGTTTTTATACCCTGCCTCATGTAGTGGCGAGGTATTATGTGATACCATCAGTCGTGTGTCTTTCAGTCCGTCCGTCTGTTTGTCTGTCCCCCAAAGGTTTCCGACTTAACTTGTAAAGGAAATAACATAAGGTCTTGAAACTTGGTGTGTTGCTTGTCTACCACAAAATTCAGTTGAATTTCAGGCTCAGGGGTATAAGGGATTCTGGAGTTGTGCCACTTGAAACTTAGAAATTTTGCAAATTTTAGGGTTTCCGACTGATAAAATATACTGTCTTTTAATTTGGTATGGGAGTTGTTTACCTTAAAACACAGGCCAAGTATAAATCTGGGTTCAGAAGTACACAGGGATCTGGAGTTATGCCTCTTTAAACTTTGAAATTTTGCGAATTTTAGGGTTTCCTACTGATAACTTGTGAATGAAATAATATATTGTCTTCAAACTTGGTATGTAACTTGTTTACCACAAAACTCAGGTTAAGTTCCAGTTCGGTTTCAGAGGTTCAAGGGGTTCTGGAGTTATGCCCCTTGAAACTTATAAATTTTGCAAATTTTAGGGTTTCTGACTGATAACTTGTGAATGAAATAATATACTGTCTTTTAATTTGGTATGTGAGTTGTTTACCATAAAACACAGGCCAAGTATAATTCTGGGTTCAGAAGTACACAGGAATTTGGAGTTATGCCTCTTTAAACTTTGAAATTTGTAAAATGTGGTGGGGTATCATGGGTATCATGTTATGTACCATTACTATTTTTAGCCGAGTTGCAACGAAGTTGAACTCTTAGCCGAGATGCAACGAAGTTGAACTCGGCTATTGGTTTGGTGTTGCGGGTAGGCGGGCGTGCGTGCGTGAGTGTGGCTGGGCGGGCATCAAACATTGGTTTCCGGATGATAACTCAAGAAGTTAACATCCAATTGAAATGAAACTTGGGTATATTGTTGGTTACGAGGAGGGGAGGAACCCTATTGATTTTGGAGAAAGTAGGTCAAATGTCAAGGTCATGGTAACCAAAAATAGACTGAAAATTTGAGAAAAATTTGGTTTCCAGATGATAACTCAAAAAGTTTACATCTAATTGAAATGAAACTTGGATTTATTGTTGGGTATTAGGAGGGGAGGAACCCTATTGATTTTGGAGAAAGTAGGTCAAAGGTCAAGGTCAAGGTAACCAAAAATAGACTGAAAATTTGAGAAAAATTTGGTTTCCGGATGATAATTCAAAAATTCAAAAAGTTTACACCCTATCGAAATGAAACTTGGATATATTGTTTGGTACCAGGAGGAGAGGAACCCTATTGATTTTGGAGGAACTAGGTCAAAGGTCAAGGTCATGGTGACCGAAAATAAACTAAAAATTCAAGAAAATTTGGTTTCTGGATGATAACTCAAAAAGTTTACATCTAATTGAAATGAAACTTGGATATGTTGTTGGATACCAGGAGGGGAGGGTCCCTTTTGATTTTGGAGAAAATAGGTCAAAGGTCAAGGTCAGAGAAGTTCACAGTGACTGAAAACAGATTTATATATTGCAATGTCAAAACATGAAACTAGAAAATAGGCCTTCTTGAATTCTTAGAATTTTGGATATTAGGTAGAAAAGAAAATAAATAGACAATTATAGAAATATTCGGGTCTTCACATTAACTTGGTCACATAATATTTGAAGTTGCTACTCGGCTTTTGCACCCTAGTGCCATTTAGATTTTTGGCAAATAAAATGATAAAAAAATCACCTCCCTGCCTCTTCAGTTTCAATTAAAAATCGCCTGAGAACCAATCAATAAACTTTGCATGACCTTAAGAGTATGATAAAATTTGGTAAAGACATTTAACCCTGTGTGAAGCAGTGGTCAGTATGATTGTTCTGAGCATCAATTGCTTTGAATTTTATGCATTTGATAAAATGAGAAACCAACATAGATTTTTGTCAATACAACTGATTAAGATGCACAAAAATACATTTATCCTGCAATGATAGCTTTTATTAAACATATAAAGCCCTACATATATTCCCTTGCTGTATCCTGCACAACTGTATCTTGTACACTATACAGGATATCGATTTAAGCCAAGCCCACTTCCAGTATTTATGGAAACACAGAAATCACCAAAAAATCATTTTTAGATTATATTTTCCATTAAATAAAGTGGTTTTATGTATTGCAGGATAAAAACAATATATAATTAGTGTCTTTAGATATCAAATGTATTTGTACTCGGCACGAAACAGATTGAAATCCTCGCCAAAGGCTCGCAAGTCAATCTGTTTCTAAGCCTTGTACAAATACAGTTGATATTTAAAGACACTAACTATATATTGTGTATGTAAGTTACTTTAGTGAATTAACTTTTATAATCCCTGGTAAAGTGGAGTTCATGAGGGGCTGTAACAATTTACTTGTATGTTGTTGCACTGGTTTGTTTGTTACACTGAAGTTAAAGTTTGAGTTGAGTTTGGAATATATCAATAGACCAATCACTAATTTCTAACCAACATGCAAAATGCTCACTCCAACTACAAAAACTACTTACAGTCGTATTATTCCAAGATTTAAAACACTATTCACATTGGAAATTTTCTCACATAGGAAATTTTCTCACATATTTCAAACACTCCAAACACAAGAAATTCTTAAACGACAAGTACCTTAAACATTAGGGATATAAAGAGAATGGGGTCCAGTCACTTATACAGTCAGTTAATGTAATTACCATGATACAGTGGAACTTGATGGCTCAAACATCCGAGGGACCAATTAAAACAGTTCAAGTCAGATAGGTGTTTTATCTACCGTAGGTCTAACTGTCTATAAATTCCAACAAAGGGTCCAAATTAAGGGTCCGAAACATCCATTGTGTTTGAGTTATTGCAGTTCGAGCCATTGAAGTTTAACTGTAAACGTTTTTGATAGAATTAAAATGAAGCTGATTGACTTGTGCTGAGTGAGTTTTTATTAAAGTATAAAGAAAAAGTAAATCCAGTCATCTGAGAAAAATATTGGATGTAAGAATTATAGCAATTTGGATAATAATAAAATTACTGAACAGAATTGTCAAGAGCCTAAGTCCTTGAGGCAAAAAGATAAAGCACATAGAAACCACCGGAAAAATTGCCAACTCATATGGTCCTGAATTGGTACAGGCATTTCAAAAGAAAAGGTTTTTTTCACAAATATATTTGTTAACAAAGTACTTTCGTATTTCTAAACTTGATTAATATTTCTTTTTTACATAGGAACAACAGAGTATTAGTATTGCAAAGGCAGGGATAGTGTGCAGGTATGGTAAAAATGATTGATGAAAGGTAAAGTAAGTGAGAACCAAACCATCAGTCAAAAAAACGAACAATCCATGGACAATGGTAGCATCAGAAACACTAAGAAACAAGGACACCACTTGAGTGCAGGACAAAAAAGAAAAAATAAAGGCACACATACAGATGAACAAGACGGACCCAATAAAAAACCACGGGTGAGATCAGGTGTACCGGTAAAGTAAGCATCTCCTGCTTCTTATAAGACACCCGCCATGTTGAACATGTCAACTCCGGTAGTAAAGTCAAATCCGGTAGAGGAAAAACAAACTTAGTTGTAAAGGGAAAGATCTGTTGTCATCCGGGAAACAGATATCCCATAGCAAAAATAAGAGCATTTGTCTAGTTCTTGTATAAGATTATATTGAAGTTTGGGATGATGTGAATGATACAGGCTCTTGAGAGCCTCTTGTGTGTCTTTTGAGGTGTTCTTTGATAAGTTACATGTAAACTATGGTTGCTGACCATTGACCTTTAACTTTGAGTTTAAAGTCGCAGTGGATTCAGCAGAGAACTTTGAGATGGATACCATCTCCATGATCTCATTTCCTAATACCTTTCACCAATAGCCAGTGGACAAACCTTGTTTGAAACCAAGGGACAAAGCCCCTGAGAAAACAAAAAAAAAAAAACAGTAAAGGAATCCATTGCCTTAGTCATGTTGTCTCAGCTCATTTAACCATATTGATTTTATTGGTACTATGTAAACACAAATGGATTTTCAGTCATTTATAACAAAATAATAATTTATAGATAAGGAAAATAGGTTCTTTTTCCTAACATTTGGTCATTTTGTCACTTTTTTGCAACTCGTATAGATTGACAGTGTGTAGTTACTTCTGCTGTTGATAGGATATATCATATTTGCAGTTGTTTCCCTTTCAACTCGTATACATTTATATATTAATGACAGAGCAATCAGGGATGCCTTTTTTTCTAAATTTTTTTTTTTTTTTTTTAGTTCTTTAGAATGTACAACATTTTTCAGTGAAATCAATAAAAGAATGCAAATTGAAATAAAAAGGTATAACAAGAATCCACTTATTTTCGCTAAGGAAAAATGGAAAACATCAAATCATAATCAAAGGTTATGTTTCTTAAAAGGAGTTTAATTTAAATTACAGTTTACCAGCTCGGACGTCCATCTTGGCTGCAGCAAATCCTGTTGGAGGGCACTATAATAAAGCTAAAACTGTCTCAGAAAATCTCAAGTAAGTTATTTAAACAAGAACAAATTTTACTGCTTTTCATAATTTTTTAAATGCATGATGACAACAACACTTTAGTAAACTGCAGAAACTTTATTCATCGACATGTTGCGCCCTAAACGGGCATCAGCAGGTCAAGGTACAATGTGTCAAATTTAAACGTCATAATAAAGAAAATAATGTTCCGTTACCAGACTGAGTGAACAAAAATAGTGTTTCTTCTAAAGTGTTGTTGTCATCATGTATTTAATAATGTATTAATTAAATGACAACCTGCATACCATCGGTATCCACTTCAGTAAGCTCTACCGAGAAGAGACATATGTAGGTGTTGGTTCAGTCTGTGGTAAATGCTTTTCATTATACGTAAAAAGAGATAAAGACACAGTATATGGGAAGTACATGTATTATATGATACTTTGAAATAACACGATGATATTTGTTTATATATTTATATTTTGACCATTGAATCAAAGCTTTTAATTAAAAATGAGAATTTAAACCATAGAAAGCCTTTAGAAAAATTGTTAATTTGACCTATAAGTTCATATTTACATAAGAAAATACAGAAAAATATGGTTCTTTCCATTTACTTCATTCTCATTCCTAATATTGTATGATTACCAATATTTTAGATTGTCAAAACATTTTTTTCTAAAAATTATGTTCTTTGCTTTCCAGTTTCAAAACAGAAATTTCAAAGTTACTGAACATTTAAGCAATAACACTAACTTAATTGAATGTCAAGGGGCATCAATTGTAAATTTGACGGCAAAAATGCAGTTTACAGGCAATGGGTAGCAGAGCCAGTAAACGGATAGTTTTGTCCGTCAAATCAAGAGTGATGCCCATGGTCATTCAAATAATGTAGTGTTATTGCAATTATAATGCAATTTAACAATTTTGTGTATTATTTATAACGAAATTTTACTGTTAATTATTCAACTTTGGTATTTTTGTATTTTATAACTAAAGTAGTTGTAAGTGGACAAGGAACCAGTCTAGACAGGGAACCTACTTTGTCTGAGGCATGTACATAGTGCAATTGACGGTCAGGTTTGACCAATCAAATGATCTGTTACATAAATATTGCATTAGAATTAGTTTTTGCATATAGCCAATTTGACAACGTATGTCTCTTCAGTGAAGATTTAATTAAAACATTTGGAAATCCATTAACTGAAATATGTGTAAAATCTGATAGAGAACAAATAACCAATAGGATCTACAAGAAAAACCATCTAATGTGCACTGTTCATTCAAGGTTTGGTAGTTTTAGGTATATTTTGCACATGAGGTAAAACTGTAATTCACCATTTGTCCAACAGATTTGGTATAACTTACTGATAATCAAATCATAATACAGCATAAGCATGAGGCATGCAGGATATGATACTTTTGGAAATTCTCATTTTATGAGAAATATTTGTTGATTATTTTCCTGTACCAAGTTAGCTACATAAGCTATATATGGTCAAAGGGAAGAGAATTCTATCAGTATAACAAGTACCGTAACTCCTTTTGATACTGAATCCCTCTGGCCGTTTATAGCTTACTTGGTACAAGGAGATAATTCACTGATGTTTCTGATTTAATGGAAGGAGACTAAATAAGGGAAAATCACAATTTACTGATTTCAATTTATAATTTTGTTATTATAACATTTTATATCAATTTTCTATCAATTTACAAAAATGTAATAACACTGTTGTTGTACCTTGACTTGGAAATAATATTTATGATATTGTATTACAGAATGGGAAGTGCTTTGTTATCTAGATTTGATTTAGTATTTATACTGTTGGACAAACCAGATGAGGTAAATACACTTACAAATATGGAAAAATAGAGGTGGGTTAGAAAATTATATTTACAAATCAGTGACTGAACAGGTTAAGCAAGCTATGTGAAAGATTCCATGATTGGATCATTGTTTAATTTGCCTCATTAAAGTTGAGGGGACTAATTGAGTACTCTTATTGTCCCCGTCTACATCAGGTCCACATTCAGGTGTATATGCCAGGGTGAGCTTTTGCCATCACTTTGCGTCCGTCGTCCGTCCGTCCGGCGTAAACTTTTCATTCAAAGATCTTCTCCTCTGAAACTACTGGGCCAAATGAAACCAAACTTGGCCACAATAGTCCTTGGGTGGTCCCCTACAAAAAAGGTGTTTTTCAGGTCCGTGCGATATCCAAGATGGCCGCCAGCAGGAAACATAGTTTTAACATTGGACCCTATGCAAAAACACATTCAAAGATCTTCTTCTCTGAAACTACTGAGCCAATTGGCACCAAACTTGGCCACAATAGTCCTTTGGTGGTCCCTTACAAAAAAGGTGTTTTTCAGGTCTGTGCGATATCCAAGATGGCCGCCAGCGGGAAACATAGTTTTAACATTGGACCCCATGGGAAAACAATTTCAAAGATCTTCTTCTCTGAAACTACTGAGCCAATTGGCACCAAACTTGGCAACAATAGTCCTTTAGTGGTTAATTACAGAAAAGGTGTTTTTCAGGTCTGTGCGATATCCAAGATGGCCGCCAGTGGGAAACATAGTTTTAACATTGGACCCTATGGGAAAACAATTTCAAAGATCTTCTTCTCTGAAACTACTGAGCCAATTGGCACCAAACTTGGCCACAATAGTCCTTTGGTTGTCCCTTACGAAAAAGATGTTTTTCAGGTCCACTCGATATCCAAGATGGCCGCCAGCAGGACACATAGTTTTAACATTGGACTCTATGGGAAAACACATTCAAAGATCTTCTTCTATGAAACTACCTAGCCAATTGGCACCAAACCTGGCCGCAATAGTCCTTTGGTGGTCCCTTACAAAAAAGGTGTTTTTCAGGTCTGCTCGATATTCAAGATGGCGGCCAGCGGGAAACATAGTTATAACATTGGACCCTATGGGGAAAACACATTCAAAGATCTTCTTCTCTGAAAATACTGAGCCAATTGGCACCAAACTTGGCCACAAATTTGGAACATAGTTTTTAACACTGGACCCTATGGGAAAACACATTCAAAGATCTTCTTCTCTGAAACTACTGAGCAAACGGAACCAAACTTGGTCAAAAGTCTTTATGTGGACCCCTGAAAAGAAAAATGTTTTTTTTTTCAGGTTCCCACTTTATCCAAGATGGCTGCCAGCAGGGAACATAGTTTAACATTGGACCCCATGGGGAACACTTCTCCCCTTAAACTAATAGGGCATATTGGAACTATAGTTTAATTATATACATGTATATTGGCTCTTCAATATAAAATGTCTATGTTAATCAAGGACCAGGTGAGCGATACAGGCTCTTGAGAGCCTCTTGTTTTCAATGGATTGCTTATGAAAAATTAACACAGCTTTCTGCTGTTAGATTTTTGGTAACTTGTTTGCTTACCTAGCTATGAGGGGCCAAACAGGGCCAAATTGCTAATTTGCAGATCACCTAAAATTTTTATTTTTCATCGGATTTTGATGGGATTTTTTTCTTTAGATTCCTCTTGATATGAGTTTTCAGAAATATGCCAATGGATTTGTCGTACCTCTTACTGTTTTCGAGCTATAAGGGGTCGAGGGGCTAAAACTGGAAACTTGCAGATTACATGAAACTCTAATTTTTCATCAGATTTCGATCGGATTTTTTTCTTAGGATTCCACTCGATATAATCTTTCAGTAGTATGTCAATGGATTTGGTGTGGCTCTTACTGTTTTCGAGTTATAAGGGGTCAAAGAGGAACCATAAGGAGTCATAAGGGCTAATTTTTTTTTCTCTAGTTTGTGTCCAGCTAATTACTGGGTCAATCCCCTTAATGTGTCCATGCAATTATTGTGTCTTTAGTATGTCCACACTCACTTTCAATTACACTTGTTCAAATTTCAGTGGTCGGCATGCTGCGGTCGTATCATGCTGCACTCGGCGTAGCCCTTTATTGTCTAGGTTAATGGCAAGTTTACATCCCTAACAGAGTAAATGATAGGTCAGATCTCATTCACCATATATGATAGTATCATGTAACGTTGCATATGTAGGCATCTCTTATGGTAGGTTAGCATCCAAGTAAAATAAGATCACTTTTGACCAATATTTTTTTCCACTTGAATGACTTAAAATTCAAGTTTATGAAGGACTTAAAGTCAAAGTTGAGGGGGACTACTGTGAACCAATTAATTTTTCGCGAGCGATTTATTTTTCGCGACTTTCGTGTAAGTTAATGTCGCGAAATTAAATCGTCGCGAATAATTCTTATCCTTATATAAATGCATTAACAGAAATAAAAAAGCGCGAAAATTAATCTCAGCGAAGTTCACCAGAAGGGAGAAAATGCGAAATAAAGTATCCAGCAAAATAAGTTGGTTTACAGTAATTGAGTACCTTTGTTGTCCCATCTACATCAGGGCCTGTCTTAAGGTGTATATCTCTGTTACTATGCAGGTAAGTGTAATGAAACTTTGCATGTAGGTGTATCTAAGGTTGAATGTCAGCCTTTAAGAAAATGGAAGTCTCTTTCACATATATATGTTTGGCTTGATTGGCTTACATGGAAATTTGGAACTACATACAAGTCCATAGCTTGTGTATTTTAAGTGGAAGGTCAGGCTAAAATGAACAACATCTATTAAGATCAACTATTGTTTGGCTTAAATAATTCAGCTTTGCAAATTTGTTTAGATATGGATGCCATCAAGAAACAAAAAATATCTCCATGCATTCCTCTATCCATTTCAAATCTACTTTAACAGATATATCATCACTTTTTGGTAGTTTTCCATTTAGCACAATTAAATTATTATGATAATTTTTATACAGGAAATGGATAGCATGTTATCAGATCATGTGATGGCTTTACATGCTGGCAGTAACAGGTATGTTGCATATGAATAAGAAAGTTCGTAATTAGGGCCCCATGAAATGGCAGCGCCCTATAGTAATCAGCCCATCTGTCTGTCCGTAGGCATTTTCTATATGGTACAATAACCCAAGATTGCCTTTACAGAATTTTATGATTTTTTTACTCATAGTTAGACTTTACTAAAGGAATCTCCCTTTAGTTTTTGAGGAAAATCTGAAAACAATTTTGGGAATAATTTGATTTTTTCATGAGAATTAGCTCCATGTCATATGAAAACTTGAAATCACCTTCAAAGATTTTTATTAATTTTTCATACACAGTGTTGGACATGTTCAAAGGATGTTCAATTTCATTGTGAGGAAAATCCAAAAACAATTTTGGGGAGAAACTATAGTTTTTGTATGAGAGAATGCATATTTTTAGAATTAACACTATGTTGTATGATAACTTAAGATTGCCTCCAGGGATTTAAATAATTTCATACTCAAGGTTGGACTTGACCAAAGGGAGCTCCCTTTCATTTTGGGGGAAAAATTGGAAGACAATTTTGGGGGAAAACTTAGTTTTTGTCTCGCATTCGTCGTGAAGATTCGTCACGAAGGCGAGACATAGCGACCATAGATTCCGTCGTCGGCATCAACATTTGGTTAACCAATATGTTAAACTTTTTTTGAACTTCAATAACTTTCTGAAATCATGCTCAATAGCAATGAATTTTGGACACAATATTCAGTACAACTTCATTATTGAATCCCAAGTATAGTTTGAAAAAAAATAATTCTAATTTTTCCATATTTTGCCATTTGTTGGACTTAGTTTTTTTCAATAAATTTTTTTTTATTGATGCTTTTTGATTGACTTCTAGTGAAAACAAATTTTTCAATGCTTAGATCATGTAGATTTCAAAAATTTTGATTCCAATTTTGGTAAATTTCCTGATACTCTCAAGCTGAGTCAAAGACGAGCAATTTTTAGTTCGCCTCAACGAAGTTGAGGGGGACAATTGGTGTACCCCCGGCGTCCTCGTCCGCGTCCGCATCTACGTCTACGTCCGCGTCCGCATTTGGGCATATATCTCTGCAACTATGAAGGGTAGGGTCATCAAACTTTGTGTGCAGATGCATCTTGGGCTATCTCACAGCCTCTAAGAAAATTAGGTCTCTTTGACCTATATTTTCCGCTTGACTGGCTTTCATTTAATTTTAGGTCTGAGTTGATATCTCAGTAACTGTACATGGTAGGATCATCTAACCTTGCATGTGCATGCATCTTTGGCGGTAGGTCAGCATCCAGGCAAAATAAGTTCACTTTGACCTATATTTTCCTCATGAATGACTTACACTCAAGTTTACATCCGAGTTCAGATCTAAGCAACTGTACATGGTAGGATCATCTTACCTTGTGTGTACATGCATCTTTGGCGGTAGGTCAGCATCCGGTCAAAATTAGGTCACTTTGACCTATATTTTCCGCATGATCGACTTACATTCAAGTTTATGTCCGAGTTCAGATCTAAGCAACTGTACATGGTAGGATCATCTAACCTTGCATGTGCATGCATCTTTGGGAGTAGGTCAGCATCCAGGCAAAATTAGGTCACTTTTCCGTTTATGTCGGAATTCAGGTTTCCATAACTGTACATGGTAAGATCATTTAGCCTTTGTATAAGGGATGGTAAATGAGCACCCTGGCGAAATTGGGTTTCTGTGTCCATGTGCCATAACGAGGCGAACTTTGTAATCGTTGATTACCTATGTTATTCTTGTAAGCAACTATGCTTTTTGGATGAATTTTTGTCAAAACTAATATTGCCAATTAATAGATTTCAAAAATTTTCAGTAAATTTCTTGATACTCTCAAAGACCAGTTATTTCATAGAATTTTTAGTAACCACATCTTAATATACATGTAGGCCAAATTATAATGAAAGTGGTGAGCAGGCCAGACACCAGGTTCTGCGGAACCTTTATGAATTATTTTATGCAAAAAGCCTATATTTTGAGAATTAACTCTACATTAATGATAACTTGAAATCTCCTTCACAGACTTTTATATATTTTATACACAGTATTTGACTTGATCAATGGAAGGTCCCTTTGGATTTTGAGGAAAAACTTCGATTTTTTACAATAAAAAAATAATGCATATAAAAAAAAAAACTCTATTTTGTATGATAACTTAAGATTACCTTCACAGATTTTAATAAATTTTATTCACAGTATTTGACTTGATCAAAGGTAGGTCCTTTTTAGCTCACCTGGCCAAAGGCCATGTGAGCTTTTGTCATCACTTGGCGTCCGTCGTCCGTCGTCCGTCCGTCGTCCGTCCGTCGTCCGTTAACTTTTCACATTTTAATCTTCTCCTCTGAAACCACTGGGCCAAATGGAACCAAACTTGGCAGGAATCATCTATGTAAAGTCCTTTATAAAGTTTCCTCATTTCGTCCTGATCCGTCAACAAATATGGCCGCTATCGGCGATTCTTGTTTCTGATTGGCTAATATTAAAAAAATCTTCTCCTCTGAAACTGCTGGGCATGATGAACTGATATTTCACAGGGAGCATCTATGAGAGGTCCTTTATAAAGTTTCCTCATTTNATGTTAAACTTTTTTTGAACTTCAATAACTTTCTGAAATCATGCTCAATAGCAATGAATTTTGGACACAATATTCAGTACAACTTCATTATTGAATCCCAAGTATAGTTTTGAAAAAAAATAATTCTAATTTTTCCGTATTTTGCCATTGGACTTAGTTTTTTTCAATAAATTTTTTTTATTTCAATTATATCTCAACACCTATATGCCATAGACAGTTGATGATTGGTAGGTGGTTACATCTTTAGTAGTTATCAACATCCATACCAGAATTATGTCATCTTGACCTATATTTTCCATTTCAATGAATTTGACTAAATTTTGCACTTTGGTCCATAATATCAACAAAGTTTAAACAAATTTGAACTTAGAAAATTTAATTTTGACATAGAACTGTTGCGTGTAGTGTATAGATAAGCAATAAACTTTCAGGATTTTATTTTGGTTCCAACTTTGGTAAATTTCCTGAAAATGTCCAAGACTTAATAATTTTTGAAATTTTTTAATACAATCAAATATGTTAGCAATTTCTCATACCAGACATAATTCTGAAACTTAAGAATAAAAATATGGTTCCAGTTTCGGTAAATTTCCTGAAACTCTCAATGCTTTTTGATTGACTTCTAGTGAAAACAAATTTTTCAATGCTTAGATCATGTAGATTTCAAAAATTTTGATTCCAATTTTGGTAAATTTCCTGATACTCTCAAGCTGAGTCAAAGACGAGCAATTTTTTGAAATTCTTGTAAGCAACTATGCTTTTTGGATGAATTTTTGTCAAAACTAATATTGCCAATTAATAGATTTCAAAAATTTTCAGTAAATTTCTTGATACTCTCAAAGACCAGTTATTTCATAGAATTTTTAGTAACCACATCTTAATATAGGCCAAATTATAATGGTGAGCAGGCGAGACACCAGGTTCCGCGGAACCTTTACGAATTATTTTATGCAAAAAGCGTATATTTTGAGAATTAACTCTACATTAATGATAACTTGAAATCTCCTTCACAGACTTTTATATATTTTATACACAGTATTTGACTTGATCAAAGGAAGGTCCCTTTGGATTTTGAGGAAAAAACTTCCATTTTTTATAATAAAAAAATAATGCATATAAAAAAAAACTCTATTTTGTATGATAACTTAAGATTACCTTCACAGATTTTAATAAATTTTATTTACAGTATTTGACTTGATCAAAGGTAGGTCCTTTTTTATTTTAAGGAAAATTAATTTTACAAATATTTGGTTTTTGGTCTTCCTAAAGTTTTGATTTGATCTTCACTGTATTTTGTTATTTATAGATGTGCATATAGTATTTTAATGAAATTCGACTAACAGGTTTTTGGGGACACACAAATGGGCAGGGCCCTTTCTGACTTTTTCAACATTCTAGTTTTCCCCCGCCTTTCGCGAAAGCGGGGGACTATAGAATTCGCCTTTCCATCATTCCGTCATTCCAGATGTCATTTCCGGATGATAACTTGAGTATCCCTTGCCCGATTGAAACAAAACTTATACAGATGGAAGGAATAGGGAAGGGCAAGAACCCTACTGATTTTGGGGTCAGTAGGTCAAAGGTCAAGGTCACAATTTCTAAAAATAGAATTTATTGCACCAAAATTTGGTCCGTGTGGGAAATTTT
>MJUU01021243.1:2856-13743 GCA_002080025.1 Modiolus philippinarum | reverse complement strand
CCCCAAGGTCAAGGTCACAGTTGCTAAAAATAGACTAAAATTTCAATAAAATTTTGGTTTCCGGATGATAATTTGAGTATTCTGCATCTGATCAAAGCCAAACTTGGTCATATGTTTGCTTATCACCCAGTACAGAATCGTATCGATTTCCGGGTTGTTAACCCTAGGGTCAAGGTCACAGTTGCTAAAAATAGACTAACATTTCAATAAAATTTCGGTTTCCGGATGATAACTTGAGTATACTACACTGGATCAAAACCAAACTTGGTCACATGCTTTTTTTATTACCCAAGACAGAACCCTATTAATTTATGGGTTGGTACCCCCAAGGTCAAGGTCACAGTTGTTAAAAATAGACTAAAATTTCAATAAAATTTTGGTTTCCGGATGATAACTTGAGTATACTACATCTGATCAAAACCAAACTTGGTCATATGCTTGCTTATAACCCAATGCAAAAGCCTATTGATTTCCAGGATGGTACTGCCAAGGTCAAGGTCAGAGTTGCTAAACATAGACTAAAATTTCAATGCATTTTGGTTTCCGAATGATAACTTGAGTTTCCTGCATCTGATCAAAACCAAACCTGGTCACTTGCTTACTTATCACAAAAGACATAATCCCATAGATTTTAGCGTTGATACTCCCAAGGTCGAGGTCACAGTTGCTAAAAATAGATTAGTACTACATATAATAGGAAAAAAGGAAAGGATATTGTCTTATATTACATATAAGACTGTTTCTCAGATTATTTGTTGGAACTACACATTATATCAAAACCAAACCAGTTCCAGTGCCTATTTATCACAGGAGAGAGATCTTTTGTTATAATTATTTGATATATATATTGTACATAGTTATGCCTTTAATAATTTAAGGGTTTCGATTGCAAGGAAGTGGGGGGCATCCGTGTCCCATGGACACATTCTTCCATTTTTTGCCCCCGCTTTAAGGCGATCGGGGCATTAAGTTTTACCCTTGTCCGTCCTTCCGTATGTACGTATGTCCGAATTTTTTTCAAGGTTTCTCAGCTTGTGTATGCAGTAATGATTTAATATTTGGTCTGAAGCTTTGGTATGATGAAGTGTACTGTGTTTCCCCTTTAAAGTCTGTCACGCATCTTCTTCCTGTTTGCTATAACTTTGATTTTTTTCCATTTTAGCTGTATATTGAAAATTTTCTTCCAGGATGTTTCAGCTTGTGTATGCAGTAATGATTTGATATTTGGCCTGATGTTTTGGTATGATGAATTGCAATGTGTCCCCTCTTTTGAGGCTATTCACTCATGTACTTCCTGTTTGCAAATAACTGATTTTTTCCATTATAACCAGATATTAAAACTTTCTGCAAAGATTTCCTAGCTTGTGTATGTTGCAATGATTTGATATTTGGAATGAGATGTACCCTGTCTACCCTTTTCAAGGAAACTACATAAGGTTTATTTTGCATTATAGAGTAGTTTGTCAAAGAGTTTTCTGCAGTCCTGTTTTCTGAATATAATATCAGGCAGGGACATCTGTGTCCAATGGACACATTTTCTTTTATATAGCAAGTGAAACTCAAGATATGTTTATGTTTACAAAACTGAAGAAAAAAATTTGGGGGTGGGTATTATAGAACGGATTTATGAATTTTCATGTAAGATGATGGATAAAGACATGCGTTATTATGCCCCGCCACGAAGTGGAAGGGGCATATAGATTTACCCTTGTCCATCCGTCCGTCCGTACATACATACGTACATACGTCCGTCCTGATGTTAAGTTTTGCGTTTAGGTCCATTTATTGGCAACCTCTTGTAGTATTTTGATGATATTACATCAGTACATGCACCTTGATTAGTACTACCAGATTCACTAACAATTAGGGATCAGTGACCTACATTTTACGCTTGAGTGACTTTTGTTAAATTTTGCGTTAAAGTCCATTTCTCAACAACTACGCATAATACCAATATGATGTTTCATCAAATTAATTGCCTTGATGAGTACTACCCAAAACATTGACAGTTAGGTAGCTTTGACCTATATTTTACGCTTGAGTGACTTTTGTTAAATTTTGTGTTAAGGTCCATTTCTCAACAACTACACATTATACCAATATAATGTTTCATCAAATGAATTGCCTTGATGAGTACTACCCAAAACATTGACAATTAGGTAGCTTTGACCTATATTTTACGCATGAGTGACTTTTGTTAAATTTTGTGTTAAGGTCCATTTCTCAACAACTACACATTATACCAATACAGTAGTCCCTCCATTATAAGACCACCCCTGCTGCAAAGAAAATGTGGTCTTATAATGGAGGCGGTCTGATTTGGGAGGTATCAAACTAAGATGGGTTCTCAAGGATGGATTTTAAATCAATTATTATAAGCATTTATGGTTGCAATGACAGTATCATAGTTTAAATTCTGTTAACTTTTCATGTTTTTTTTTAATTATGACAAGGAAAGAACTTTCTACTGGTTATATATAATAATTATTTTTTTATTTTTTAATCAAATGTTTCCTTGGAATTCTGACACATCTAATTACTCCTGGGGTAAATTAATTTAGGACAAAAGATCAATCACCATCTATTGTGATTATTATTGGGGTAATTATAGGTGTTAATAAACATATTTTTTACAAAATGTAAAATGACAATTGCATTAATAATCACTATTGGGCTTGTCAATTCATGTATAGCTTGATTGTTTTGAAATAACACTTCTTAATTTTCATTAATTTTATCTCTCACAATAACATAATTTACTTATGCATCATCTTACTTTTCATTAAATATTGATATACTTTTTTAAGGAAAGAGAAAATTTCACTGATCATGAAAAATAGTACATGATTGTATTGGTAAAAGTGGTCTTTATTGGGAGGCAGTACATTCATTTTAAACATGAAAAGGGTGGTCTTTGGTTGGATCAGGGAAGCGGTCTTTATTGGGAGGTCAAAATGCATTACAAGTGATTAATGCATGAGAAATGTGACCACATAAAGGAGGCGGTCTTATTAGGGAGGGACCTTATAATGGAGGCACTACTGTATGATGTTTCATCAAATTAATCCCCTTGATGAGTACTACACAAAACATTGTCTGTCGGGTGGCTTTGACCTATATTTTATGCTTGAGTGACTTTTTTTTTGCCATCACTTTGCGTCAACAATTTCAAACATCTTCTCCTCTGAAACTGCTGTTTCTGAAACTGAGCCAACTGTAATCAAACTGGCCTGAAGCATCACCAGGGTATGCAGTTTCAAACTTATGTTCGATTAGTCCGAAGACCAAACAACATGGCTGCTGTTACTAAAAATAGAACATAGGGGTAAATTGCTGTTTTTTGCAAATAACTCAAAAACCGTTACAGATATCAAAAATCTGACAATCGTAAAAGTGATCAGCATAGCAAGATCTACCTGCCCTGCAAATTTGAAGAAAATCTGAAAACCCGTCTTGGAGTTATTGCCCTTTTTCCGTAAATTTTTCAAAATTTGTGCATTTTTAGCTCACCTGACCCAAAGGGTCAGTGTGAGCTATTGCCATCACTTGTCATCCATCGGCTGTCGTCCGTCCGTTAAACTTTCCACATTTTCATCTTCTCCTCTGAAACTACTAAAGCAAATTCAACCAAACTTTACAGGAATGATGTATGGAAGGTCCTTTACAATGATTGCTCATTTTGTTCCGATCCGACAAAAAACATAGCCGCCAGCACGGAACTAAGGTTTAACATTGGACCCTGTGGGAAAATCACATTTTCTCATCATCTCCTCTGAAACCGCTGAAGCAAATTCAACCAAACTTTACAGGAATGATGTACTAAAGGTTCTTTACAAAGATTGCTCATTTCGTTCCGATCCGATAAAAAACATGGCCGCCAGCGCGGAACTTAGGCTTAACATTAGACCCTATGGGAAAAATCACATTTTCATCTTTTCCTCTGATACCACTGAAGCAAATTCAACCATACTTTACAGGAATGATGTACTAAAGGTCCTTGACAAAGAATACTTATTTTGTTCCGATCTGACAAAAAACATGGCCGCCAGTGCGGAACTTAGTTTAACATTGGACCCTATGGGAAAATCACATTTTCATCTTCTCCTCTGAAACCACTTAAGCAAATTTAACTAAACTTTACAGGAATGATGTACTAAAGGTCCTTTATGAAGATTGCTCATTTTGTTCCGATCCAATAAACAACATGGCCGCCAGCGCGGAACTTAGGTCAAACATTGGAACCTATGAGAGAAATCACATTTTTATCTTCTCCTCTGGAACCACCGAAGCAAATTCAACCAAACTTTAGAGGAATGATGTACGGAAAGTACTTAACAAAAACTACTCATTTCATTTTGATCTGGTAAAAAACATTGCCCCCACTGCAGAACATAGTTTAACATTGGAGACTGGTATGAGAAAGCCATCCTTTTCATCAAATTATCTTCTCTGAAACTGTTCAAGCAAATTTAACTAAATGTATAGAAGGTCCTTTGCAAAAATTACTCATTCCAATAGGATAAGACAAAAACACAGGTGCTAATGGAGAACTTAGCTAAATATTAGACCCCATTGGTAATAAACATATTTTTGGTCATGCATGGTATAGAGGTATTTTGTCAGGTGAGCGATACAGGCTCAGTCTCTGAGCCTCTAGTTTATTTTTTATTTCAAAAAGCATAACAGATAGAGGTCAAGTGTATATTGCAAAAAGGTTCAGCATATCAAGATCTACAAACCCTGAAATTTTGAAGAAAATCCAAAAAACCCTTGTAGGAGTTATTGTCCCTTTTCACAAAATTTTCATATTTTTCGTCTTTTATTTCCAAAACTAAAGGAAATGAAGGTTAAGTGTAAATTGATAAAATGTTTGCCATGCTGTGTGGATTTCAAAACTGGTGTTTAAAATTGTTTGTTGACCGCCATTTTCAAAATGGCTGCCAAAAAAATGAGGGAAAATTCAACATTGTTCAATTTCAATGAGATTTGGTTTCCAAATAGATATTGATGTAGTGACTTCAAAACCGGTGTTGAAAAGTGTTCGTTGACCACCATTTTCAAAATGGCTGCCAAAAAGGCGGGATAATTCAACATTGTCAGATTTCAATGAAATTCAGTTTTCAAATAGATATTGATGTTGCAACTTCAAAACCGATGTTAAAAATTGTTCGTTGACCACCATTTTCAAAAAGACCACCAAAAAAGGTGGGAAAATTCAACATTGTCCGATTTCAATGAAAGTTGGTTTCAAAATAGATATTGATGTTGTGATTTAAGGGCATACGACACAGTATAGATCCCATATTGATTTTTTCACGAAAATCCGATATAATATTAATTTTGATATGAGGATTCCAAATATGCAAAGAAAAACATACCTTCATGACTTACTTTTTTAGATATTTAACGTTGAAAATCGCTAATTTTGGGGTAAAACCCAATAATTTGCGTTTTTCATGGAAATTTTTAAATGGTTGTAATTTTCAAAGTACTTGGGCTATTTCAGTTCTGTTTTTTGATCTGTGTTGCTCATTGAATCGCCTTTAAATGTGATTATAATAAAACATATTAATAACTTCAAATATATCCCTTATTTGACGTTTTTGTATATGTGATGCTGGATTATAGCTATATTCATGGATTGAAATTGAGATATAAAAAAAATTGACTATTGATTTTTCCTTCATAATTTGGCAATTGGTTCTCTCGGTGACATTCTTCTGAACGCCAAAGAGAAAATAGGGGGTCCATGTGCTAGTTTTTAAGATATTTGAGAAAAACTGTAAAAAAAATTACCACAAAATAATATTTTGGCGGTAAATGACGTTGCATTGTATTTCTCCCGGTATACTGTCCGTCATTTTTACCCGCCGATTTTTCATTGCTCTATTTGCATTAGTAGTTCATCAGGTGGTCGAGTATCGTAAGTTGGTGTCACAATTATTTGTTAATTATTGGTTTTTTTTTTTTTTTTTTTTTTTTTTTTTTTTTTTTTTTTTTTTTGTTAATTCCAGTGATGGTTTCACCAAGGATGTATATCTAAATATACGTCCTTGATTTCAAGTGGCACAAGACGATAAATGTATATTTGAAAGTGGGGTCTGTCTATCTATTTGTGACCCATACATGCAACGATGTTATGTCCGTTTATGTAAATCCATTTGAGTGTCTAAATAACATTCGGCCAGTTACGTGCAAGTACCAGTTAATGGTAGAATGTCATTGGCTGAGGCCGGAGGACGAAATCCTAGTGACTCGTGTCTATTAACCTATCAAAGGAATAATCATAATGTTTATTTGTAGTTTGTCTGCTAGGAAACTTGGTCTCCTATTCACGAGGGAGTTTCTCTAGTTCCAATATTTAGTATTTTTATTCAAGTCTTACTGCGTGGAAAATTAGGACAGTGAAGTTATAACCTGAATTACAGTAATTAAAGGACCAAATGAAAGAAAATGAAAACAACATGCATTTTATCCTAGAAGGTACAGAAGATAGACCGCCATTTTACCATATATTTAACATGTTTGATGTCTCATAAATCAAACCAATCCTGGTGTATTTACTTTCTAGAGTAGTGATACACCTTCACAACACGACGTCTACAGTTGTGCGACTTGTCAAATACACAGCCCATCATTCGCGTTGCATCAGTACATTTCAACGTTTTACGGAACCTTCCCTCATGACATTTATTTGGGTGTAAAATTTTAGACCTTTTTCATGTTTTTGTGAATACAATAATAAAGCGTTGTTAAAATTTTACATTGTATATAAATCTAACAGATGTGTTGTGAGTAAGATCCTGGATAGTGCTGAATAAACTGGTATGTGTTATGTGTTACGTTTCAAAGTAATACTGTCCTTTTCCCGCGAATTCATGACCATGTTTTGAGCGACGTCACGAAAATCGGGAAAACGTTACCATTCCGCATAACAACGTTATTATCTCCCCTGTAACTGTATCGTATGCCCTTAAAAACCGGATTTGAAAATTGTTTATTGACTGCCATTTTCAAAATTGCCGCCAATTTCAATGAAACTTGGTTTCAAAGTAGTTATTGATGTCACAACTTCAAAACTGATGTTAAAATTTGTTCGCTTACAGTCATTTTCAGAATGGCTGCCTAAAAAGGCGGGAAAATTCAACATTGTCCGATTTCAATGAAATTTGGTTTCCAAATGGATATTGATGTTGTGACTTCAAAACTGGTGTTGAAAATTGTTAATGACTGCCATTTACAAAATGATGTCTCAATTTCAAAACTTGTGTCGAAAGTGGTCCTTATCAAGAACGTTTTTGTCAAAAAAGCCCAACAAAGAAGTATAATTTAACATGATCAGACTTAAAATACAGTTCAAGATATTGGTGATGTTCGAACTTCCAAAGTTTGAGGGACTGAAGTTCAACTGTATAACTTTCAATGTTAGCTTAATTGTGGCAACTGAAAGCTAGGTGAGCGATACAGGCTCCTTGGAGCCTCTGGTGTTAAATTTTGCGTTTAAGTCCATTTCTCAACAACTACTCTTTGTACCAATGTGATGTTTCAT
This sequence comes from Modiolus philippinarum, assembly GCA_002080025.1. Taxonomy (NCBI): domain Eukaryota; kingdom Metazoa; phylum Mollusca; class Bivalvia; order Mytilida; family Modiolidae; genus Modiolus; species Modiolus philippinarum. Next base: position 6,194 of record MJUU01021243.1, on the reverse strand, counting down.
CAAATTAATTACCTTGATTAGTACTACCCAAAACATTGATAATTAGGTGGTTTTGACCTATATTTTATGCATAAGTGACTTTTTGTTAAATTTTGCATTTAAGTCTGTTTGTCATCAACTTAACATGCTATCACAATGTTGTTTCATCAGAATAAATAAACTTGATGTGTACTATCCAAATCGAGCCCAATTTAGTGTCTTTGACCTACATTTTAGGCTTGAGTGACTTTTGGTAAATTTTGTGTTTTACATACTCAACAACTACACAACATATTTTGAGGTTTCATGAAATTACTTATCTTTTTGAGAACTACCCAATTTTGTGGACAATTTGTTGACTTTGACTTCCATTTTATTCTTGAATGACTTTGTTAAATTTTTGCTTTAGGCCCATAATTCAAGAATAATTTTATAACCTGTTTTAAAGACTTGGGTATGGTATTTTTGTTACTTTCCATTATTCAACAAAAGTTTATTGAACAATCATCTTTAATGATACTTCCTGATGATTCAGTGACCGGGAAATAATTTTTATGCCTGATTGACTTACGTTATCTATTGTCATAAATTTGTCGGCGGGGCATCTATGTCTTATAGAAACATTTTCTAGTTTTTGTTTTTGCAGTGGTGGTTCGTGATTCATATTTTCCAAAAAAAAATTTTTTTAAATTGAGAAAAGAGATTTTATTTGCAGCACCTTTAATACATGTATCCCAAACTTGAAAGAAAATGTTATGATATGACGTACGTAGGAATAAACAAATGAATTAAGGGATATGGAGTAAATGTACATGGGACAAAATCCCTATAAATACATGGTAAGATTAAGCAAATGGAACAATGCTTTGATTGTTGTTCTTCATCTTGAAGTCACTATTAGTGTTAGGAATGTCCTAATACTCAATTCATGTTAACATACTGTGGAAGTACTTTTATTCGTGGATATCAATTTTCGTGGTTTTCATAAATATCATTATTTCGTGGGTACTTGAATTCGTGGTTTCAAATTACATACATTAAGAATCTATGGAAGAAATGCACTTCGTTGGGAACTTAATTTCGTGGTTTGAGCGAACCACGAAATCCACGAAAATTGGAACCCCATGAACAAAAGTACTTTCACAGTAGTTCCAAAATGGGAATTTCTCCTTTTCTATAATTTTCCCTAATACATGCAGCAACAGGGATATGTAAACAAATATAACTCAAATTTAGTATAATTTTGACCAGACAATGCAACAAAAGGGATATAAGGAATATGATGTTAATCCAAGCTAATATTCAAATTTGGTTCAAATTTACATAAAACATACCACAAAAGAGATATCTATAGTATGTGGTATAATGTAAATGCCAACTAATGCATATGGACTCAAATTTAATCTAATTTTCCCCTAGCATGAAACAAGAGGGGTAATTATTGTATTATAATGTATAATTATAATGTAAATGCAAATTAAAACTCAAAGTTGATAAAAATTTACTTCAAACAAATAGGAGTATTTATAATGTAAATGCCAACTAAAACTCAAATTTACGTAGAACATGCAAAAATAGGGATATGAATGTAAACTAAAACTCAAATTTGGTACAAAATTACAGAAAACATGCTACAATAGAGATATAATGTGAATGCCAACTAATATAAGCAATGAAGGAATATGGAGTAAATGCACATGTGACAAAGTTTTATTGTTGTTCAAGTCACGATAAGGCCTTCAACAATGAGCTTTGCCCATAATTTGATAGAAAGTTCAAGATAGGCCCTAGCACCAGTTTGAGCAGATTGTTGAGCAACATCCAAATATGGTACAAATTAAACAAAAGGCAATAAGAGTGATATCTATAGCATGTGTTATAATGTAAATGCTAACTTAAACTAACTCAAATTTGGTATAAATTAACCCCAAACATGCAACAATAGGTGCAACTATGGTATGCAATTTAATGTGCACTTCATCGCATGTGTTTGTGTGTGGAAATTGAACGTGGCATGTACATGCTGTGTAAATTAACATTAATTTGTAAAACATAAAAAAAGCGTGTATTTCAAGCTAAAAAGGTGTGCCAGTTGGCAACAATGCATTCGACAATAGGGACAACTATGGTATGCAATTTAATGCAAATTCCAACTAAAACTCAAATTTGGCAGAAATTTATTAAAAATATGCATAAATAAGTATACATATTGTATGCAATATGATGTAAATGCCAACTAATACTCTAAATTTGGTATAAATTTACAGAAAAAGCACAGCAATAGGAATACGATGCAGTCTTGTAAGTCGGCGCACCTAAGCATTTACCTTTCGATTCCTGCTGTAATTTTTATCACATTATTTTCAACTTTCAACAAAACAAATATACATTAACCAACTTTTAAATCATGCAGAATTTGAAATTAGAACTTCAACTTAAATTTATGAAAATCAAGCTTAAAATGGCCTACCCCTGTTATATCGCCATGTTCAAATGTCTTGTAAGTCGGCGCAGGGTGAGAATATTAATGTACTGGGAACCCAAAATAAATAGTAATTTTCAGTATCGGGTTTTCAGAGGAAGGTGGGAATGTTCAGTATTAAAACAAAATACTTTCAACAAAAATAATGAACTTAAACAGCTACAGTAAACGTCTAAGCAACAATAGTACCCATTAACAACGAATATAGCACCGTTTTGGTCTTTTTCATTACCGGTGAACACTCAAAAAGGATTTCTTCGTCATCATTGAAAGTTTCAAGTTAGTACAGAAATTGTTCTGTACCAATATTTATATTATAAACAGAAATCGTTTTCTTCATGTGCGCCAACTTATAAGATGCGCCGACTTACGAGACTCGACTGTATCTATAGCATGTGATAATGTAAATGCCAAGTTATGCTCAAGTTTTTAATTTAATTTACATGAAATAATAAACAAAGATCCTGTACAGAGTATGAAAAATAAGAAAGGTTACATATAATGTATAATTTTTGGCACCTTCATTAATTTAACCTTGATACTCAAATGATATAAGTGATATTGTACGTACATAGAATATGAAAAAAATGTCTTTTTACACTGATGAGAACTTGCAAGTATCATTTCTATGCCCCGCCCACGAATGTGGAAGGGGCATATAGTGTTACCCTTGTCCTTCCTTCCGTCCGTCCGTACATCTGGTTAAGTAATAATAATAATAATTATAATAAAAGCTTTATTTAAAGAGGGTTACACAGTTAGTACAAACTAATCTTCCCTGAGGCCCTCAATAACAATTTTGAATACACACAAGATAATGCATTGTAAGTTTTGTGTTAAAGTCGATTTCTCATAATTCTCTCGATTTGACATAATC
>MJUU01021238.1:0-21269 GCA_002080025.1 Modiolus philippinarum | reverse complement strand
TTTTCATGCAATTCATCACAGAAGTCAGGGACTCCCTCAGATGTGTTCATTTATATACAGTATCTTTAATTAAACTCCCCTGAGAACTGCAGTTTTCATAAACAATTTTAATTTTGTTGATTTAAATGTAAGAAAAAAAAATATGAAAGTGTCAAAATACAGCTCCTCTTAAGAATTACTAATACATGCCATTCACATGCCAGCATATTTGTTGGGATTGAATTATTTTGACTTATTGCCAAGCAATCTGCATTTTTAGTCAGTTATATTTGTTTATTTTATGTAATAATGCAATATTTGTAACAAATTGTAACAGCTTTTGTGATCATAAATTTCACAATAGAGGTATGCTTGTTAGCAAGTAATTAGGTAATTTATTGGTTTCTTAAAGTGCATCTACAGTGGCGGATCCAGACTTTCTGCTAGGGGAGGGGACCCATAATTTTCAAAAAGCCCTAGATCCAATTTCCCGATAAACCCCTAGGAATTTTAAATATCAAACTAGGGGCAGGGGGGGGGGGAGGATACCCCTTGACCACCCCCTCCACTGATCTATTACCCTCAGAAGCAAAATATCCTCACTGTTGGGTATGTGATTCCTTCATAATTCTCTCTCTCCATCTTCCCAAGTCAAGTCTTGAATCCCCATAGCTTGCCATAGTGGACATCAATACGTTGACACTAAATGACATTGCATTTTTAAAATGCTTTCTAAGGACATAATAAACATAATCAAGCATGTTAAAATTGAAATTTTACTGGCAAGAGTGAAGAAATATTTTTAAATCATGACGTAGCTGAAGATTTTTTTCCCACATGAAATATAAGTAAAATGCTAAAATTATGAAATGGACGGAAATGTGTCTTGCAGAAGTTTTTTTTAAAGGTCACCAATTGGCCAAGAATGAGAGAAAACTTTTTTCAGTTTTATGGAAATAAATAAATAATGTTGAATTAAATTAAATGGCTGAGAATGGGAGAAAACATTTTTTTCAGCCTTTTGTCAACCAAAATATAATCCTTCTGCAGTATTTGTATTCTATTATCTCAATATATGCTATTCTTTTAATTTTTCAGAGTTTTAACGATCAAGACTTTCGAGTTTCACAGTCTGTGTTGATAGTCGGACAGGCTGCCCTAGTGGCTTGTTTACTATGTGTGCTAAAGAATTCAGTGTATTTAAAACATTACAAGTGGATATCATCCGCAGTATGGATTATATTATTACTCATCACAAATCTCTACTTCCACTTTCCCGCCAGATTGCAGACGACAGACGATGTAGCCGTTTTATTTTTCGTAATTTTCATGTGTCATGTTATGTTACCGATGTCCAAAGTTTTTTCGTTGTGCTTCGGTGGATTTTCCATAGTCATACAGATTATGACATCAGCAATATGGTCTCCTAGGGAGAATCTGCTTGAAGAGGTATGTCCAAATTCAATGTGAGCTATTGCCATCACTTAGCATCGATCGTCCATTGTCCATGTCTCTATAGCTTAATTTTCATATTTCTAATTCTATCTTCTCCTCTGAAAATCAACCAAACTTTACAGAAATGATGTATAGAAGGTCCCTTACAAACATTGCTTATTTTGTCCAAAAAATATGGCTGCTAGATCTGTGCATAATTTAACATTAGCCAATAAGGAAAAATCATTTTATTGTCTGTTCTGAAACTAGTGAAGCAAATATAAGTTTACTCTACTGCAATCATGTGTGGAAAGTCCTTTCTCTAATTTTTGGAAAATTTAACCAACGCCTGACCAGTGTAATGAATATACAGTCTCTAACATTGTTTTCAGTTTATTACTTATATTTCTCACATTTTCACATTTTAAAGTTCGAGGTTTACCCTGAGAACTTTAAAATATGAAAATTTTACTATTGAGATGTGAGAAATTATCGTAATAAACCGGAAACAATGTAAGAGATTGTTTCTCTAATTTCTACTCAATTTACTTGAGGTAAAGTGATCTCTTTAGTCTCTAGTCTCAAGTTTGCCACCATTTTATTGTTATTATCGTTACTATATGTATCATTGTGCCATTCATTAAAAGGGGTGTTGAATGTAATATTTTTTATAAATATGTCATATTATCAATAAATTGAGTTATCTTAGTAAAAATGCAATTACGCAGGTGTTAAATACATCAACATCCTGTTGCACTATTTCTAGAAACTTACACAAGACATTTACATGATTGACCAATCACCAACTGAGATCAAATTTTTTACACATGTTGATTATTATGTCTATAACCAATCTGTCAGGAGGTGTTTAAATTTGCTAGAAATTAGAGAAAAATATTCTCATCTCTAGAGAGAGAACAACTCACAAGAAATTTTCCGCCATATCTATTTGGAACATAATCCTCTGAGTTTTACATTATGTCATTAAGGAAACATTTTCTTCTTCTCTCTTGCAAGCCCTGTTTTCAAACATATGCAAAATTTATTAAACTCGATTTAAGAAATTCCATAATCAACTTAGTTTTAGTTGTAGAAACTATATCTATATATTACACACACTAAGCTTTGTTGCTCCATGGAACTTTGATCAATGTATCAAGGAAAAAAATTCATCCACTGCCAGCAGTGTAATACCACTATTTGGAATATTAAACAGCATACTTCAGGGGGGATTGAGGATATGAATTAAGAGGGGGCGGAGTTGAAAAAAAACATTGCCAAATGCATCAATGAGCAAAAATTGTTTGAAATATATTGGTCAAAACCCCAATTTTACCATAAAATTTATATTTTTTTCCAGTTTTAGGGGGAACTTACACATCCCTTACACCCCCTCTAAATTTGAGCCTAGTGTACCAACCTACCTTTATGATTTTGATGTTAAAGGTCATTTTAGGGGCACATCTAACCCAAACATACTTTGAATCAGAAAATATGGATGCTATATCCAGGTTAACACTATTAGGAATATCATTCTCAGATAGCATAGCCTAGCTTCTCAAGTTGCCAGCTCTGTGCAACACCAGTTTAAAATTCTGTTCTCTCAAAACTTGATATTATTTAACTCCTTATCTACCAGTGACGGATATATCCGCTCGGCTACCAGAGACTGTTTTGATGTGCCCCATGGTCCTCCATACATCTCAATTGCAAACCTTTTGCGTGTGTCCTGTAGCTTAATGGCAAATGTCTACAGTTGATATGGTTAGTAGGTTTTTAGATAGTTTTTGTAGTAATTACAGCCGTTTTAAGAGCTGCAGAAACAGAAAAATAAAAAAATGCGTCAAATTTAAGGGAGGGTGGACAACTTCACAGACATTTTCACTTGGGAAAAGGAGATGAAAATGCTCATAGTTTTATTCAAAGGTGTTGAGAAAGGAGTGAAAATCAGGAACATAACAAAAGTTTATTAAAAATAGCACGCAGAAAGCAACTGCCGTTAAATAAAATGCAAAAAATTGATATTCAGCAATTTTGGCTCTACCGGCTTTCCATATATTTCTCTGTCAATCGTAATGGCAAAGCTATTTTTGTCAAAGCTTCACAACTTGAAGCAGTGTTACAGGGCTAGCAATTGGTACAAAGACAAACAGGCTTGGCATCACTTCCGGTTCTCTTGGACGACTTTTGTGTGGAAAAAACGTCAAAAAACACCCATTTTTTGGTGGGGGTGGGCTGTTGCCCTCCACCCTCCCCCTCCACCCCACCCCAATTTGCCTCCCATGCCGTCCTNCCCCAAATCGATATACTTGAACTTATATCATGGTAGCATCAACTATTTTCAGCATCATCTCATTTGCATATAATTTGCATAAATTTGCAAATAAATGAAAATACGACTTTCTTGAAAAAAGCTCTTGTAGGTAAAGAGTTAACAAACTATTAAATTATGAGAGAAAAAGCTTATACATCATTATTAAGCTATTTTTTATGACAGGTAGAATTAATATTTAACCTTACTACTGAGTGAGAAAATGATGAATTTCCCTCATAAAAAAAGATAATACAGTAGGTTTTATAACAGAATGACAATTATTTTGGTTTGAATTGTGAGAAATTTTAGAGTGAAGTGTGATATCAGTTTAAAACATGTATAACCAATATATCAAAAATTATGTCCCTTTCTTAATCGTCAGTTTTTAACAACGGCAGTAGAATACTGAAGGAACAAGGGAAGTGATCACAAAAATCGAAATCCAAAGACATGGTAAAAACAGTGGATAAAAACAAAGACAAAACAAGGATGTGAGACAGCAACAATGCACAGAAATAAAGACAACATTAAGAACCAAGGCATGCACTCATAATGTGAACTCGCATGAAAACTTGGAGTGACGTCAGGTGCTCTGGAAGGGTAAGCATGTCCTACCAGGCTAACGACATTCATAAGTGATGAATAACAACAAAATTTTAAGGGATAAAATCACATTATTTAAGGTTGGAATCATATCCTTGTTACAGTGTGGATGCCTACTGGACATACCATAATTTACTAGTTATCTAAAATTTTGTTTTGCAAATTTGTATTAAGATGGAGAAAACCAAATTGTGTGTGTTAAATCTAGGTAGCAAATATCTAGTTTTCTAGTTCTGTTGAAAACTTAACCTGGAAGATTTCTTTTGCAAATTTGCATTAAAATGGAGAAAACCAAATTGTGTGTTTTTAGTATTTTAAGGTGCTAAATCCAGTTTTCTAACTCTGCTGAAAACTCAAATTTGAAGAGAAAATTACATTTTACTCTTCAGATCCTTAAATCTCAATCTTCTAAAGAAAAATTTGGATTTTTACCATGCCATGTTAGCTATTGCCATCACATCAAAGTTTTCTGATGAACCCTTGTAGTAGGTATTGCCATTTTATCATTTTGTCCATTTCATCCATTGAGTGTTAGTTCGAGGTCAAATTTAATTTGCAAATACATTTAGCATATCAAGTAGAAAAAATGAAAGGATATGGAGTGAATGTACATGTGACAAAAACACACAAGATACATAGAAAACTCCAGTTGATCAAGGACTACATATAACTTAGGTATTGAAGCGTTTGACCAATTCTAATAGAAGGTGTTGTGAATTTCAATATTTTCTTTTTATACCCCCGCTTTGTAAAAGCGGAGGGTATATAGTGATGGTGGTGTCCATCCGTCATTCCGTCCGTCCGTAACACTTTTACTGTCAAAGTTTTCTTGGCTTCAACAGGTGGGAATGATTTGATAATTAGCATTAGGCTTCCAAATGATGAGTTGTACAGTGTCAGATATTTTCATGTTTGTGGCGCTACTACTTCCTGTTTGCCGATACATTAATACTTAGTTTCATATACCACTACTAATGAAAATTTTTCGTCAAAGTTTTCTCTTCTTCCAAAAGTGGAAATGATTTCATATTTGGTCTGGAGCTTCATGATAATGAGTTGTACCATGTAGGCTATTTTCAGGTTGGTTGCGCTACTACTTCCTGTTTACCGATACATTGGTATGTTGATGCTTAGTTATATATACCACTACTAATGAAAATTTTCGTCAAAGTTTTCTCTGCTTCTATAATTGGAAATGATTTAATATTTAGTCTCAAGCTTCATATAGATGAGTTGTACCGTGTAAGCTATTTTCAGGTTTGTTGTGCTATTTCTTCCTGTTTACCGATACATTGATACTTAGTTATATATACCACTACTAATGAAAATTTTCGTCAAAGTTTTCTTTGCTTCTGTATGTGGAAATGATTTAATATTTATTCTCAACCTTCATAATGATGAGTTGTACCATGTAAGCTATTTTCAAGTTTGAGGCGCTACTACTTCCTGTTTCCAGATACATTAATACTTAGTTTCATATACCACTACTAATGAAAATTTTTCGTCAAAGTTTTCTCTTCTTCCAAAAGTGGAAATGATTTCATATTTGGTCTGGAGCTTCATGATGATGAGTTGTACTGTGTAAGCTATTTTCAGGTTTGTTACGCTACTACTTCCTGTTTACCGGTACATTGGTATGTTGATACTTAGCCTAAATTAAGTTTTTTGAATAACATTAAAAGATGCAGTTGACTTTAAAGATCAGCCTTTTATTTAAACTTCTTATTATATAGGGCATGCGGGGGTATTCATTTGTGGCCCAGTGGACCACAGTACCTCTAGTTTATAATTAGCTCACTTTTATAGGTAGGCAGATTGAGCATTTGCCATCACTTGGTGTCTGTGGTCTGTTGTCTGTGGGCTGCCTGTCCATCGGTCTTTTATAAATTTTGGACTCCATGATCTCCTCTGAAACCACAGGGACAATTGGAATAAAAAATTGTCTTAGTGTGGGCCCTTCCGAAAAAATATAAGACAGGTCTGTACCCTATCCAAGATGGCCACCACCAGGGTACATAGTTTAACATTGGTCACTATGGAAAATACTTTCAAAAATCTTGTCAGACACTTATAGTCTGATCAGAAACAACCTTAGTCACATTGGTCCTTACTCTTAAAAAAAAGGTATCCAGCAGGTCTGTAACTTATCAAGATGGCCATCCACGTGCATAAGGAACATAGTTTTGACTTTATGGAAATCATGTTCAAAGACTTTTTTGTCAGAAACTGCTTCTCTCATTATAACAAAAGTAATTTTAGTCACAATGGTCCTTAGATGGACCCTTTCAAAAAGCCAAGGTATCTTCCAAGTCTGTACCTCATCAAAGATGGCTTCCAGTGTGGAGCATAGTTTAACATTGGGCCCTATACAAAGATTTCTTCTCTGAAACTTCTATATTTATAACCAAACTTGGTCACAATGGTCCTTAGATGGTCCCTTCCAAGAAATGTATCTGCCAGGTCCAACATCATCCAAGATGGCCACCAGTGGGGAACATACTCAATTTAGCATTGGACCCCATGGAAAAATATTCAAAGATCTTCTCAGAAACTACTAATCCAATTAGAACCAAACTTAGTCACAATGGGTTTTAGTTGGTCCTTTCCAAAAAAAGTGATCTAGTAGGTTTGTACCTCATCCAAGATGGCAGATCTGTATCCAAGATGATGTGACACCACATGCACCTAATGATGGAGACTTTAGTTTAAACAACTGGATTTATTATATTTGTTAGATTCTCAGTATGACAATCATACCAAAATGAGCTTCATTCTGTGTATACAGCCTCTACTTGTGCAAAAACGTGGTATTGGTTCACTACATGGCACACATAATGTACAAAAAAACAAACACTTGCATATACAAAAACATACATATCACATGCATTTGAAATATCAGTTGTACAAGGTACAAAGTAAAGAAGAATCTACACAATTAACATCAATTCTTAAATAAGACGAAATTCAAATTCATTCAGGAATAGAGTTTTTGACATTTAATTTGATGAACTTTGATATGTGAGCATGGATATTCTTGTAAAAACTTCAATTAAAGATCAGGCATAAAAAATTAATTGGTTTATTGACAATTTAGAGCACCAAGGACTCAAGGAAAATTTGCTGTTCAAATTAGAGGCAGATCAGTACATAATAATTATCTGTCATATTCCAAATTGATTGCTAGTTTTTTATGAATAGCAATAGCTTATTATGAATATTTATGTATTTTTAAATACTTTGATATACAATACTGAATGTACAATGTGATTAATAGGCAAATACAAAAGAGCTCATCTGATTATAGTCAGGGGAGCTTTTGCCATCACTTTCAATTTGGCATAAACTTTTTCTTTGAAACATCTCTGAAATCACTGGTCCAGTTGGAACCAAACTAAGTTGAAATAGTCCTTTAATGGTGCCCTTTTAAAATGGTGTACAGCATGTCTGCATGTAATCCAAGATGGCCACCAGTGGGAAACATAATAAAACATTCACCACATAGGAAAAAACTTTGGACCCATAGGAAAAACTTCAGCCCAACTTACCAAACTTGGTCAAAATTCTTAGGTGGCCCTTTTGAAAATATTGTTCTGCAAGTTGACATCATATTTAAGATGGCTACCAGCAGGATACATACTTTAACATTAGATCTTATAGGAAAAAAATTGAAGATCATTCTTTCTTTTCTGGTGATTGGGGTACTTGTAATTGGGTCAAATTTGGTCACATTAGAGTTTTTTTGGTCCCCTTTGAAAATACTGTCTGGCATGTCCACATCAAATCAAAGATGGCTTGCAGCAGGGAACATATTTTAATCAACTTTGAAACTTATGGAAAAACTTATTCAAAGGACCAAAATTGGTCAAACGAGTATTTGAGCATTTCTCTTTGAAAATAATATCCAGCAGATTCCCACAGTATCCAAGATAGCCAAGATATAGACACATAATTCAACAGTGGACCCTATAGGAATACTTTCAGAGATTTTTTTCCTTGAAACCACCAAGCAAATTTGAACCAACAGCCCTTAGGTAGTCCCTTTTAAAAGACTTTGTCTGGTTGTTTGCATCTAATCCAAGATGGCTGTATTGCAGGACATAGTTTAGCATTGAACCCTATGGAAATACTAGGCCATAGGAACAAAAGTTTACATTGGACCTATGGGAATATTCTTGGAGAAACCATTGTGCCCTTATTCAGTATGAATTGTGAAAGACCTACTACTGTTTGAAATAAAGCTGTGTGCACTTCTGTATCCATAGAATTAAGGATATATCCGTCATGTTCCGCCATATAGAGAATAAGGACTGTATCTTCTTCTCCATTACATTGAATCAAGGCTGTATCATGTTTGTTCTGCCATTCATAGAATCAATGCAATATCATATCATTCTATAAACTACTAGTAGGTAATTTATGCAGTGGCAAGCACAAAAAGAATAATATATCAAATGGTCGTATCATATACTTCCATGGACATATCATTGTTGTATTATGTATTTTGCAATGTACAGAATGGAATTATGATTTGTCATGGACAGTATCGGTAATGTATCATGTTTTGAGAAAGAAAGTATCATTGCTGTATTATATTATGCCATGTGGACAGTATCAGTGCTATATCTTGTTTTGCCATGTGGCATGTATAATATCAGTGATATACCATGTTCTTCCATAGACAGTATCAGTGCTGTATCTTGTTTTGCCATGTACATTATTAGTGCTGTATCATGTTCTGACATGTACATTATCAGTGCTGTATCATGTTCTGCCATGGACAGTTTCAGTGCTGTATCATATTCTGCATTGACAGTATCAGTGCTGTATCATGTTCTGCCGTGGACAATATCATTGCTGTATTAGATTATACCATGTACAGTATTGGTGCTGTATCATGTTTTCAATGGACAATATCTTTACTGTATAAGATAATGCCATGTTCAGTATCAGTGCTGTATCATGTTTTAACATGAATAGTATCATTGCTGTATCATGTTTTGCCATAGACAGTATCAGTGGTATATCATTTTCTGCCATGGACAGTATTCGAGTTGTATTATGTTCTGCCATTGACAATATCAGTGCTGTATAATGTTCCGTAATGGACAGTATCAGAGCTTTATTATGTTCTGCCATGTACAGTATCAGTGCTGTATCATGTTTTAACATGAACAGTATCAGTGCAGCATCATGTTCTTCCATGGACAGTTTCAGTGCTGTATCATGTTTTGCCCATATCCATCGAGTCATCGACAGTATCAATACTGTAACATGTTTTGCCATGTACAGTATCAGTGCTGTTTCATGTTTTAACATGAACAGTATCAGTGCTGCATCATGTTTTACAATAGACAGTATTAGTGGTGTATCATGATCTGTCATGGATAGTATCAGTTCTGTATCATGATCTGTCATGGACAGTATCAGAGATGTATCATGTTCTGCCATAGACAGTTTCAGTACTGTATTATCTTCTGTCATGAATGGTATCAGTGCTGTATCATGTTCTGACATAGATAGTATCAATGCTGTACCATGATTTTCCATGAACTGTATCAGTGCTGTATCATGTTTTGCCTTGGACAATATCCATGCTGTATCAAGTTGTGCCTTGGACAGTATCAGGGGTATATCATGTTGTGTCACTGACTGTATCTGTGCTGTATCATGTTCTGTAATTGACAGTATCAGTGCAGTATCATGTTCCACAGTGGACAGTATCCATACTGTATCATGTTCTGCCATTGACAGTATCAGTGCTGTATCATGTTCTGCCATGGATAGTATCAGTGCTATATCATGTTCTACCATTGACAGTATCAGTGCTGTATCATGTTCTACCATGGACAGCATCAGTGTTGTATCATGTTCTGCCATTGACAGTATCATAACTGTATCATGTTCTGCCATTGACAGTATCAGCACTGTACCATGTGTGTGTAATGAACAATATCAGTGCTGTATCATGTTCTGCCATGGACAGTATCAGTGTTGTATCATGCTGTGTCTTGGACAGTACCATTGATGTATCATGTTCTGCCATAGACATTATCAATGCTGTAACATGGTCTGCCATTGACAGTATCAGTGTTGTATCATGTTCTGCCATTGACAGTATCAGCATTGTATCATGTTCTGCCAAAGACAGTATCAGTGCTGTATCATGGTTTGCCATTGACAGTATCAGTGGTATATCATGTTCTACCATTGACAGTATCAGTGCTGTATCATGTTCTACCATGGACAGTATTAGTGTTGTATCATATCTGCCATTGACAGTATCATGCCTGTATCATGTTCTGCCATTGACAGTATCAGTGCTGTACCATGTGTGTGTAATGGACAATATCAGTGCTGTATCATGTTCTGCCATTGACAGTATCATAACTGTATCATGTTCTGCCATTTACAGTATCAGTTCTGTATCATGTTCTGCCATTGACAATATCATTGCTGTATCATGTCCTGCCATTGACAGTATCAGTGCTGTATCATGTTCTGCCAAAGACAGTATCAGTGCTGTATTATGTTCTGCCATTGATAGTATCTGTGCTGTATCATGTTCTGCCATTGATAGTATCAGTGCTGTATTATGATCTGCCATTGACAATATCAGTGTTGTATCATGTTCTGCCAAAGACAGTATCAGTGTTGTATCATGTTCTGCTATTGACTATATCAGTGCTGCATCATGTTCTAGAATGGACAGTTTTTTTGGTGTATCATGATTTGTAATGGGCGGTATAAGGGCTGTATAATATTCTGCCATGGACAGTATCAGTGCTGTATCATGTTCTGCATTGCACAGTATCAGTGATGTATCATGTTCTGCCATAGACAGTATCAGTGCTGTATCATGTTCTGCCATTGACACTATTAGTGCTGTATAATGTCCTGTAATGGACAGTATCAGTGCTGTATCATGTTCTGCAATGGACAATATCAGTGCTGTATCATGTTAAGCCATTGACAATATCAGTGCTGTATTCTGCCATTGACAGCATCAATGCTGTATCATGTTTGTGTAATGGACAGTATCAGTGTTGTATCATGTTCTGCCATGGACAGTATCAGTGCTGTATCATGTTCTGCCATGGACAGTATCAGTGCTGTATCATAGTCTACCATTGACAGTATCAGTGTTGTATCATGTTCTACCATGGACAGTATCAGTGATGTATCATGTTCTGCCATAGACATTATCAGTGCTGTAACATGTTCTGCCATTGACAGTGTCAGTGTTGTATCATGTTCTATCATTGACAGTATCAGTGTTGTATCATGTTCTGCCATTGAGAGTATCATAACTGTATCATGTTCTGCCATTGACAGTATCAATTCTGTATCATGTTCTGCCATTGACAGTATCAGGGCTGTATCATGTCCTGCAATTGACAGTATCACTGCTGTATCATGTTCTGCCAATGACAGTATCAGTGTTGTATCTGTATGTTCTGGTATTGACAGTATCAGTGCTGTATCATGTTCTTCCATTGACAGTATCAGTGCTGTATCATGTTCTGCAATTGACAATATCAGTGTTGTATCATGTTCTGCCAAAGAAAGTATCAGTGTTGTATCATGTTCTACTATTGACTGTATCAGTGCTGCATCATGTTCTACAATGTACAGTATTATTGGTGTATCATGTTCTGCCATGGACAGTATCAGTGCTGTCTAATATTCTGCCATGGACAGTATCAGTGCTGTATCATGTGCTGCATTGGACAGTATCAGTGATGTATCATGTTCTGCCATAGACAGTATCAGTGCTGTATCATGTTCTGCCATTGACACTATCATTGCTGTATCATGTCCTGTAAGGGAGAATATCAGTACTATGTCATGTTCTGCCATTGACAGTATCAGTGCTGTATTCTGCCATTGACAGCATCAATGCTGTATCATCTTTGTGTAATGGACAGTATCAGTGCTCTATCATGTTCTGCCATGGACAGTATCAATGATGTATACTGCCATTGACAGCATCAATGCTGTATCATATTTGTGTAATGGACAGTATCAATACTGGATCATGATCTGCCATGGACAGTATCAGTGTTGTATCATGTTCAGCCATAGACAGTATTAGTGCTGTATCATGGTCTGCCATTGACAGTATCAGTGTTGTATCATGTGCTGCTTTGGACAGTATCAGTGCTGTATCATTTTCTTCAAAGGACAGTATCAGTGCTGTATCATGTTTTGTCATGCATAGTATCAGTGCTGTGTCATGTTCTACCATTGACAGTGTCAGTGCTGTATCATGTTCTACCATTGACAGTGTCAGTGCTGTATCATGTTCTGCCTTTGACAGTATCAGTGCTGTGTCATGTTCTGCGATGACAGTATCAGGGCTGTGTCATGTTCTGCGATTGACAGTATCAGGGCTGTATCATGTTGTGCCATGGACAGTATCAATGCTGTATCATGTTTTGCCATAGACAGTATCAGTGGTATATCATGTTCAGCCATGGACAGTATCCGAGTTGTGTTATGTTCTACCACTGACAGTATCAGTTTTGTATCATGTTCTGCCTTGGACAGTATCAGTGCTGTATCATGTTCTTCAAAGGACAGTATCAGTGTTGTATCATGTTATGTCATGCACAGTATCAGTACTGCGTCATGTTCTGCCATGGACAGTATCAGTGCTGTATCATGTTCTGCCATGGACAGTATCAGTGCTGTATCATGTTCTACCATGGACAGTGTCAGTGCTGTATCATGTTCTGCCATTGACAGTATCAGTGCTGTGTTATGTTCTGCCATGGACAGTATCAGGGCTGTATCATGTTGTGCCATAGGAAGTATCAGTGGTATATTATCATGTTCAGCCAAAATTGGACAGTATCCGAGTTGTATTATGTTCTGCCATTGACAGTATCAGTGCTGTATAATGTTCTGTAATGGACAGTATCAGTGCTGTATCATGTTTTGCCATACACAGTATCAGTGGTGTATTTTGTTCTGCTATTGACAGTATCAGTGCTGTGTCATGTTCTGTAATGGACAGTATCAGTGCTGTATCATGTTTTGCCATGGACAGTATCAGTGCTGTAGCATGTTCTGCCATGGACAGTATCAGTGCTGTAGCATGTTCTGCCATGGAAAAAGTCAGTGCTGTATCATGTTTGTGTCATGGACAGTATCAGAACTGTTTCATTTTCTTCCATGGTAGTATCAGTGCTGTATCATGATCTGCCATGGACAGTATCAGTGTTGTATCATATTCTGCCGTGGACAGTATCAGTGCTGTATCATGTTTTGCCATGGATAGTTTCAGTGCTGTATCATGTTATGTGATGGACAGTATCAGTGTTGTATCATGTTCTGCCATGGACAGTATCAGTGTTGTATCATGTTCTGTCATTGACAGTATCAGTGCTGTATCTTGTTCTGCCTTGGACAGTATCAGTGTTGTGTCATGTTCTGCCATGGACAGCATCAGTGCTGTATCATGTTCTGCCATGGTTAGTATCACATCTGTATCATGTTCTGCTATGGACAGCAACAGTGCTGTATCATGATCTGCTATGGAGAGTTTCATTGTTGTATCAATTCTGACATTGATGTGAGTATGATGGCTGTATATGACCATGTTTTGCTGTACATCATTAGAAGTGCTGTACCATACGGAATTGGGGCTGTATCATTTACTGACTTACCATTGTAAGGCATTGAAGTGAAGTTAAAGGAAAAATTAAAAAACATTGCATTGATTCCTTCTTTTAGATTATATGGATAATTTTATCACAATCAGTAAATCCACAGCTTTATATAGAATATATATATTTTGTAACCCTTGGTTGCTATGGTAGTTTTCTTTCCTACTCCATGAATTTCACATTTTACAACAACTACAATATGACCATTTTTTGTGGAGTCAGGAAATGTAATGAGATGTATATACAAAAATGCACTCATCCACACAAAGACAGAGCAAAGCTATTAATTTTGAAGAGATTTTTCTGCTTGATAAATTGCTCTTTTCATAGAATAAGAAGCTTATGATAATATTGATTTTCATACCGTATAATATAAAAGGAATTTTCATATCGAACCCATTATGGATTTATATTACCTCTTAAAGGACTTTAGTCTATTAAACGTGTTAGGAAAGGAAAAATGTTTAATAGAGCATGCTAATTTTTTCTTATCTTTAATGAATATGACCTTTTAAAATGTTTTAATTGTTGAGGTGTTGATACTTGTTGTGTTATGTTTGATGATTTTGAACAACGCAAATTTATATGTAAATTCAGTTAGACTGGCTAAAAGTGTTAGAACACTTAATTTTTTCCTACTTATATTTTATATCAAGCCACATTTTTAAAAAAAAATTGTGAAGTCATTTCTTTTTCCAATTTCAATGAAATTTTCATTATTAAACTCCCAATGTTATGCAAATCAGTTGATTTGTATGAGTATAACTTTCTGAGCTGTAGTTTCAAAGAATCAGTGGTTTAAACAGGAACATCTCAATTTTACTTGCATGGAATTGAGACTTCTTGGCTATTAGGAACCAAAATTGGTTACATGATGACTTGTATTGGTCTCTTTAAAATATTACATTTAGAAGGACTGTATGGATCAGATTCTATAAGACTGCTAGCAAAAAAAATGTCAGATGGTAATAAATGTACTCAAAATCTTAAGCCAAAAACTGGTGAGTCATTTGAACTACTGAATAAGTATTCTCTTTAGGGATAATGCTCCTTAGATGGTTTAGAATAGTCCATGAATAGTTCCCTCAAAAATGAAATTCAGCAGGCGTTTCTCTTTTTATTACCCTACATAACATAGTTAAACTTGAGCACCTATTTTCAGCTACAACTTTTGGCCAAGTTCGGTCAAACTTGGTTACACTCATATTCCTAGGATCTGGTAATATCATAGTAGTCTCCACATCGACTGTCCAAGTTCTATGGTCAAGTGGATTTGTGAACTTCTTGAAATATGGTCAGATTTTCAGCAGGCTACTCAACAGTAATACTCGCTGGTCCATGATAACGCAGTGACAACGGTGCCAACGCACTGACAACAGTATTTGCAATGCATAGATAACGGGAAAATATGGCAGTGAGAAGCCACAAATTTCTATTTTATAAATTTTAGTCAGTAAAGAAATTAATTCTATTATTAACAATACCCACACGGAATGTAAAAATCATTCAGAAATCGTTGCATCGTGCTTTTAAAGTGTTTCGAAATATTTATATTATGATTAAACTGAAAACCGTTGGAACGCTCACACAGAAATATGTGTTATTTTGGAAATTTTCTGAAATTCTCGTTAAAATACATAAATGTATGTATGGAACCTAAAGCATTCAAGAAACATACTACCTTTCCGTTTCTTTTTAAAATATTTCTACTTGTAGAACATTTGTAAATTAGTACTTTAATGGTATTTTTCAAGTCAACGCACAGTGCAAAGATTTCATTTCAACACAAAAACAACGGTGAAGTAAAAAGCATATGATATATCATGTAAGAGATATCTTAAATTTCAAGTTAATTTCAGATAAAAATGTGATCAACTACATTTTAGTTTATTATTTATTGTTATTTTTTATTCAAAAACTGAGGAAAATACTTCCACCATAAATTGAAGCTTAATTCTTTGGACGATCAAGTTTAAGCTAACTATCACAAGCCCACTTGTCTAACATATGTAAATGTATGAGGAGAACCATGGGCCATCAAATGCCGAGCTATCACGACCAATAGAGATGACGCAATGTTTTCCAATAACCTTTGCAAGGGGAAAATCCGCTTTTATTAGTTTCAAAGTTTGATATATTCTACATTTAGTGTGATAATGGGATACACGCATGACATGGGACCGACTGTTTGTTCTAGGCATAAAGCTCGAACCATAAGTGTGACAAATAAGCTGTATGGTTCTGGAGTTCAATTTGAATTTATTTGATTTAAAACCTAGTTGTGATATTATGGAGCATGTAATAGGACGCTTCAAATAAATCAATGCTGTCCCACCTTACTGGTATTTTGACTTCCCATGGAAGCTCGAACCCATGGAATTTCGCTTGTAATTTACTGTGAGTTTCTGATTTTAAATATCTCTGATAGTTTTCACTTACTTTTTTTTCCTTAAAAACTATGAATTTAGGGAACTTGAAGGGATCTATGCACTACACGTAATCAGTCCAAAAAACAGTGAGTGAAGAAGTACCATGATCAATCAGACATTCCGTGAATCTTGAAAATACGTTCAAAAGTAGTCCCTAATTCAGACCCCTAATTTAGAGTTACAACTGCAATTAGACATCGACTTTTCTGCATTTTTTTTTCTTTGTTTTTTTATTTCGACCTGTCAAAGTCGTCACACAGTGCATGTTTTTTAATAAATCAAAAATCGGATGTCTGAGAGTAGTTTCAGCTCATTGAGGCAACTTACAGACTAATTATGTCATTAAGTAATACGACAGACTGTTGTCTTTGCGTTGTACCTGAATCGTTGTCTTATGCGCTGCATTATTTGCAATGCTAATACACGATTTTAAGAAGATCTGGAACATTTAAATCTTGGGAAAACATAATAAAAGGACACAACATTTCGTAATGCTGCTTTATTCATTCATAGATGAATATATTTTAGAGAGAAAATTAGGAACTTCCATAAATGACACATATTTTTTGTTCGACCGTTCAAATTGTTTTCAGTTTTACTCTTAAACACCACATTTCTGCACTTCACTAATGTAACATCCCGATTCCGCAATAATTTTCACATTCCGTGTGGGTATTTCCAAAATTTTAATGGATTTCAATAAAATCTTAAAACACCAAAAATGAAACCTACCGCGTCAGATTTACACGTGTAATACTATATATTTTCGTTGTCTGTGCGTTGCAAAGACTGTTGTCACCGCGTTTGCACCGTTGTCAGTGTGTTATCATAGACCAGCATGTAATATGTAAACAGCTTTTTATAGGTATTATAACAATGTTTCAGTGAGCTAGGATGGCTGAAAATCTGGATTTAGATGGCTTTACGGAATGAAGCCAAAAGTATTTATTCCTTAAAAGAAAAATTTGGACTTAGGATACCGACCATTTAACCTGAAGGGGGGGGTATGGTTTTTTTTCTGGACAGAAAATTTTTTTGCCCGAAACAATTTATTTATTTTTTTCACGTGTATCAACAAAATATTTTTTTTCAAAATAAACATTATTTTTTTGGGCAGAAAGCCCCGTCAGAAATTTTTTTTTCATCATTTTGGCAGCCAAAATATTTTTTCACATAAAATCGGCTCCAGATTATTTTTTTTCTAGAAAAAAACCATAGCCCNCCCCCCTTCAAGTTAAATGGTCATTCCCTTAACAAGAAATTGAAATATTTTGATATGATTGTTGTGTTAGTATTTTCATTGAATTAAATTTCAGCTGATCTCAAATGTTGTAATATTGCTGAGTGCCAACATGATGGGAATTGGTCACAAATATTTAACAGATCTGCATCACAGACACACTTTTTTGGAAGCAAGAAGTATGATCCAGGTTAAAAAGAAGCTTGAATGGGAAAATAACCAAAGGGTAATGATAAAGCATACATATATTTCTGAAATATTATACAATGAATTTAGCATAAATGCAACAAAACAGATCGAAATTATGTGGAGAACCAGTGACCTGCCCAAAATGAAGGAACAAGAAAAAAATAAAGCACTGTAAACTTATTGCTATAAAAAAATCTGCAAAAAACATATTTTTATAACCCCGCAAACAAAGTTTGGGGGTATATAGGAATCACCCTGTCTGTCCGTCCATGTACCTTGTCAGCGCATGTTGTCCTAAATGGCTGCTTGGATTTTGATGTTATGTTACACAGTCGTAGTATAAAATCTGAAGATGTGCATGAAGTTATATGGTTGCTGCCCAAAATTTTTATGGAGGGGCGGGGGATGAACCTTGTCAGTACATGTTCTCCTAAGCAAATGCTTGGATTTTAGTAAAATGTTACACAGTTTTAGTACACCACCTGAAGATGTGCAGCCTGTTGCAGCCTGAAATTTTGAAGGGGAGATAATTTGTCTGAATATTTTCTGGAAAAAGGGGGAAGGGAACCTTGACAGCACATGTTCTCCTATACAGCTGCATGGATTTTGATGAAATATTACACTGTTGTAGTACACCACCTGAAGATGTGCATGAAGTTATTTGGTTGCTGCCCAAAATTTTAAAGGGGAGATGATTCGTCTCTGAACATTTTCTGGGAAAAAGAGGGGAACAAACCTTGTCAGCGGATGTCCTCTAACAGGCACTTGGATTTTGTTGAATTGTTGCCAAGTTGTAGTATACTGTCTGAAGATGTGCATGAAGAAATAGGGTTGCTCTCCAAAATTTTGAAGGTGAAATAATTTGTCTTTCAATATTTTCTGGAAAAAAGGGGAAGGTATATCATTGTGTCCATACTTGTATTGTGGCCACATTTGTACTGTGTCCAAAACTGTATTGTGGAAAACTTGACTTGAAGTGTAAATTCACCTTGATGAGTCACAGCTTGAGTAAACAATGAAAGGATATGGAGTAAATGTACATGAGACAAATGTCGCTACAAATACATGGTAGAACCAAGCAAAGGAACAATGCTTTTATTGTTGTTTTGGAGTTGGAGTTATATTATAATTAGTTCATTTTGTACGAATTTGTTAGATTATGAGCAAATTAGTGCACTTGAGGTGACATCAAGTTTTTTGGAGAAATTATGTGAGATTTACAATAAAAGTCAGAGATCAATAGAAAAACAAAAGAACTAAGGGGATTGCAGAAAAATTGTCCTGAAAATGTGCATGCACTTGTGTTATAACAAAATATCTATGAAAAAGAAAGGAAATGGGGTAAATGTCAAGGAGACAACATCCCATATCCAGGTTAAAACGACCCAAAACAAAGTTTTCAAAAGATTGTCACATTGCTTATTTGTAAGAAAAAACAACGAGATCTTCACATTGCTTATTTGTAATAAAAAACAACTAGATTTTCTTTCAAAAATGTCAACATGCTTAAAATTCCTTCATGATATTTGACAGGATGAGCTATTGAACTGCTGTATACCTGGTGGTATGGTTTCTGAAATGAAAGGAGACATTACAGAGAAAATGATGAACCAGTCCAATAAAAATCCAGAATTATATGTAGCAGAGAAACATTATCAGGAAGTTAGGTAAGGGAGACAACTAGTACAAAAGAATTCAGAATTATTTTTAGATATATTCTACCTGGAAGTCGAGAAAAGTAAATAACAAGCATGAAAAGTTCCTTAGAAAAATATATTTGTCACCTATTTTTTTTGGTCTGGCTTGGGATATTTAATTTTCAAGAAGTTGGAAATATGCCTAAAAGTGTAATGGCAGCTCTGACTGGAGTAGTATAAACTTTAAGAAGATCATGCTTGTTTCAAAGGTTACTTTGTATTCATCAATAACTATCCGACATCTATATATAGTAATGTGACCTTGACCTCAATTTTGATTATATCCTTTTCTTTGAAAGCTCTAACAATATGAATACCCTTTTCCCTTCTCAAGTGGAGAAAAATTGTATCTGTCTCAAATCTCCATCTTTCATCTGTTAGCTGGTCAATATTTTTGAAATTTGGACTTAAGGTTTTGGAGAAAATTTAATTTTTGTAACAAAAACTGACTTCTAGATTTCTAGAAATCTCCAATTTTTTTTTTCTGAAATATGATTGATACATGAACAAATATACAGAAATACTTGAAAACATTAATGTAATCATAAAGCCTGTACTTACAGTTAAGTCCAATATGTTTGCAGTTTTGTAATATGTTAATTTTTACTAAATATATTCATAAATATCCATGCTTTATGTTT
The DNA here is from genome assembly GCA_002080025.1 of Modiolus philippinarum. Lineage (NCBI taxonomy): Eukaryota > Metazoa > Mollusca > Bivalvia > Mytilida > Modiolidae > Modiolus > Modiolus philippinarum. The sequence continues at coordinate 1,075 of MJUU01021238.1, read as the reverse complement.
AAAGTTAAAGTGGAAAAGAGATGCATATGTTGAAAAATTGTTTAACAAAAGGTTTTCTTCAATCTATTGAAGATAAGCAATTTATAATAATATTTTCACAGATAATGGGAAAACCATGCATATTAGATTTGCTGAATTTTATAGGATCTCAAATTAATGAAATGTTTATAAGCATATTCAAAATGACATGATTTTTATCAAATAACTATAGATTTTGCAAATAAGTGAAAAGAAGTACCCCCAAAAAATGTATTTGTAAGTACTATTATAAACTTTTTTCACTAAATTCGGGCAATTAAGGTGGTACAAGAGGTTAAAAATTGCGCATCATTCTTGCGCATGTGACAAAAAAAGGAATTCACGATGGGAACGTTGCCGAAACCATTTTCAGTGTCTTGTAATAGTTAAGGTTTGATGAAATATGCCACTTTTATTGCCTAGCCATGCAGAATATTGAACCTTTCAGCTAACTCCAGTTCAATTAAGGGGAGATAATTTGTATATAAATAATAGGAAAAAATGTGTTTTTCACGATTTAGTCAAAAATAAGTTCAGTGACACCCAATTTTTTTCATGGAAATTGAAGGACAATATATTAGCTATTAATTTACCAAATTTATAAAAATTCTATTTGATGTAACTAAAATAATTTAAAATTTTGTTAGTATTCACTAATTTTCTCTATTATTTCAACCAAAATAGCAGATCTTTACATGTCCTATTTCATTCTTATTTTTATTTTATTTTTCGTATGCTCTAATAACAAAGGGTAAATCATGAAAATATCAGAAAATTCTATCTGACAAAATGTTAGACCCCCGTACCACCTTAAATAAACTTGTAAAAGTGTATGTATTTTTGTAACCAGACATTATCGCAGTGAAAGGAGAGTCTGGTGTGCCATAAAACCAGTTAAACCAACCATTTATTTTGAAATGCCTGACAAAGTCAGGACCATTGCTTTCTACGATTTTATCGTGAATCTCCACCGCTTTGTCTTTTTGACTCTTAGACTTTGGCTCTTGACAATAGACGAGTTTCCAATTTGTGAATTTTCCCGGAAAATTTTGACGTC
>MJUU01021230.1:44375-106237 GCA_002080025.1 Modiolus philippinarum | reverse complement strand
CCCCCCCCTTCAAGTTTAATGGTTGGTCCCTTATTTGAACTGATTAGACATGAATTGTCGAAATGGATATTTACAGAACATAGAGTTTGTTATCAATTACTCATCTTTGCTTTCCCTAGAAAGAAACAAAATGATTTAACAACGTCTTGCAGTGTGAGACTGGTTGTATCGTAGTTAATCTGCATATTTTGTTATATGATTTTTAGTCCATTTATTTGTTATTTTTTAACAAATACCAAGCAATTTGAAAAGTTTTTGTAGTAAATTCAGCCATTACAGAGAAGAACCAATTGTCTCATTGCCAACATTATCAATTATATTTAATGGAATCATAATAACTTTGTTGATCAACAAGTAATTTATTGTTAGGTCAAAGATTAATTGTTGTTTTTACACACATGCATTATCATGTACATCACATGCAACATGATTGAGTCAACACCTGAGGATGTCTCTAATTATCGTGGTGCAATTTAACTGTGGAATATAAGCAAAGTAGCATTTAGCTGCAGTAATTTATTGTTATCATGCAATATTTATTTTTGTACAACATAAAACTTATAAGCTATTTGATTTATTAAGTTTTTCGTATATATCTAAGATAATATCACAATGTTTTTTATCTTCTATGAATTCAGTTTTTTGGTCTTCATGGATTTTTCATTTGTTTTCAATATAGAAATTGTTACTTGGCAATCAAGTGATTGGCAAGTATATTGATTGGTCACGCTAAAGTTTAGCCTTAATGTATACCTATACCTCGAGCAGAAATATGAGAAGTTGTCTTTTTTAATGAACTTATGATTAAGAACTTTAATACCTGTTTATTTAAAATGGTTTCTTATTTATTTTTCATATGCATGCATGGTTTTTTTATGAGTTGGCTTCTCAGCCGAGGACCCAGTACAACCATAATGCCTTTCTTTGAAAATATGTGCAGTTGTCTTTATCATTTAACTTAGGGACCGACCGTTTAACTTGAAGGAGGGGGTGGGGATGGGAGTGGCTATGGTTTTTTTTTCTAAAAAAATATTTTGGAGCTGATTTTATGCGAAAAAAATATTTTGGCTGCCAAAGCCATAAAAAAAATTTTCTGAGGGAGGCGTTCTGCCCAAAAAAATAATATTAATTTTGAAAAAAAAATATTTTGTTGATACACGTAAAAAAATAATTTTTTTCGCGCGAAGCGCTAAAAAAATTTCTGTCCAGAAAAAAAAACCATAACCCCCCCTTTCGGGTTAAACGGTCGGTCCCTTACAATAAAGTGGCTTTGTAACTTTGTATAATTTGACACTGTCAACATGTAGTTAGCCTCTTTGCTAAGCCAGTGTACTATTTTCAAATTTCTATAAGAGGGGATTAATGAGTTTACTTATGATCAAGAAAGTAATGATAAAGCACATATTTAATAAATCTGCATACTACAAAGATTTTTCATCTTTTATTCTAGTGTATAGAATAATCAGAAGAGCTCATTTTCTATGGAATGCCAAATTAACATATATTCAAATAATTATACCTATCTTCAAATAATTGAAGATAGGTCTAATTCAATTGCACCTATCTTCAAATGAATTAAAGATATGTTTAATTCAATTGAACCTATCTTCAAATGAATTAAAGATATCTTTAATTTAATAAGAGATATCTTCAATTAAATTAAAGATAGGTTCAAATAAGCGGAATTAAACCTATCTTTAATTAAATTAAAGATATCTCTAATTCAAATTACGCTATCTTTAATTTATTCGAAGATAGGTATAATTATTTTGAATATATGTTAATTTGGCGAAGTATGAACGCCAAATTAACATAAATTCAAATAATTTTACCTATCTTCAAATAATTGAAGATAGGTCTAATTCTTTTAAAGATAGGTGCAATTTATTTGAACGTATCTTCAAATCACGAAGGGGAATTAAACCTATCAGTAATTGAATTAAAGATATCTTTACTTCATTTGAAGATAGGTACAATTGAATTAAACCTATCTTTAATTCATTTGAAGATAGATCTAATTGAATTGAACCTATCTTTAATTCATTTGAAGATAGGTGTAATTGAATTAAACCTATCTTCAATTCAATTAAAGATAGGTATAAATGCAACATCTCCTTAATTCATTTGAAGATAGGTGCAATTCAATTGAAGATAGGCGTAATTCATTTAAAGATAGTTTCGATTTATTTAGAGATATCTTCAATTCAATTAAAGATAGGTTCAATTCAATTATACTTATCTTTAAATATTTAAATATTTAAAGATAGGCACAATTAATTTAAAGATAGGTTTAATTCAATTGCACCTATCTTCAATTAATTGAACCTATCTTTAAATAAATTAAACCTGTCTTCAATTATTTGAAGATAGGTATAATTATTTGAATATATGTTAATTTGACATTCCATAATTTTCTAGCCATTTTTATAGGTTTTATCAGTAACCTCACGGGTTTAAGCTGATGGCAGACCATGACGTTGTCAGTTTTTTTTTTACTTTTTCACAGACTCAGACTCAGACTCGATCACAACTCACAATTTGTGCCATAGTGTTCTTTTTTCAGATATTCATCTTGAAAAGTGACTCCGTATTACACATTGCACTTTGGCACATAACGTTTACATCTTTGCAGCAATAGTACAGAAACACGTAGCTTATAACCTCTTAATTACAAATGAAAAAAAAAATATACCGATTAAATATTCTGACAAATAAATATTTATATGACAGCTGGGAGATAAACCAGAAATCCGAGGAGATGCAACTATATAAATATTAAACATGTGCCAATAAAACGATATGATGTTGGACTTGGAAGGCATATAATTTTACTGCTATTTTGAGAAGTTTCTTCAAGAAGCGTCGACGTTCTAACGAAGCATAAGCTAGGAGATATGTTTGATCAAGACAAGAATGACATAAAAATTCCTGTATGAAACTTTAACAATGAAGGGATATTGTTTGTTTAAGACAAATCAATGCAAAATAGACGACGAAAGAGAAAACCGAAAAGGAAAAAAGAAAACAGGAAGACAAGAATATTGATTAAAAAATATATGAAATATTTATAGATGTACTTGTTTACTTAGTAAATACGTTTAAACTAAAATTTTTGAAATAACTAAACAGCCAACTTACTGTTATTATGGGGAAGACATATACGTAGTTGCCTACTAGATAAACGGTCAGTATTGACTGTTGTACTAGACATGACTGTACATAGTGGTGTACTTAAAAGTCGCTCAGTATTGACTATTGTACTAGAGAAGACTGTACAAAGTGGCATATTTAACAGCCGATGAATTGTCGGTCAGTATTGACTATTGTACTACAGAAGACTGTACATAGTAGAGTATTTAACAGTCGGTCAGTATTGACTGTTGTACTGGAGAAGACTGTACATTGTGGTATACTTAACAGTCGGTCAGTATTGACTATTGTACTGGAGAAGACTGTACATTGTGGTATACTTAACAGTCGGTCAGTATTGACTTTTGTACTCGAGAAGACTGTACATTGTGGTATACTTAACAGTCGGTCAGTATTGAACTTTGTACCGGAAAAGACTGTACATAATTGTGTACTCAACAGTCGGTCAGTATTGTCTATTGTACTGGAGAAGACTGTACATTGTGGTATACTTAACAGTCGGTCAGTATTGACTATTGAACTGGAGAAGACTGAACATTGTGGTGTACCTCACAGTTAGTTAGTATTGTACGTAAATGCTGTAAATTAGTAGCCATTTGACTTTCTTGAGGGTTGTGAAGTATTTGAAGTAATTTTCTGTTCAGAACATATTTTTTTTACTCACATTTCCCCCCCCCCCAAATTTCCTTATATAGTAAAAAATCTTCAGCTTGAAACAAATTATTCTCCTCACATCAAATGGCTGCTGTTAAATTTTAAACGGTTGGTACAGTACATATGTCATGGCAGCATTGATTATCGTGACTTCCCTTAAAAGCAAATTGTTAATTTAGACAACTAAAATAATGTTATAGTATAAATATGGCTAGATAGAGATAGAAGTATATAGAGAAATTTAATTCATTAGGACACCCACCGAACTCATTTCTACTTTCAATGATAGTTAATAGGAATAATCAATATTATCAGCAGGGGATAAGTCTATTATCACACAGAAAATCTAGTATTGAATGTATGACAGTCTAGATTGTTCACCGATAAAATTCCCGTGTTGACAAATCTATAATATAAATCACCAAAAATAAGGTTAAACTTGGTAAAAAGGAAATCTGACACACAATTTGAGTTGTTCTGTGTGTAAATAGAGAGAAAACAAATAAACTTAACGTTTAGAATTGGTAAATTAAATTTTCATTAATGATGGACGACAAAAACTTACCTCGTAAATCATCATGCCATTAAAACTATCATCTAAAATTGATGTGTATTGAGGATTAAAAAACCGAGTTAAATTATGACAGCTAAATATTTGTCTTGTAAATTTCATCTAGATTTAATGAAATTTGAATACAGCATAGCAATATCTAAAGCCATTGAAGTTTTCTTTTATAATTTACATTTAAAGTGATGGACAGTCTGAGCGACATAACCTGCTAATCATGATACTTATTCGTGGCAAATATGTAACTTGTGTTAATAATTTGCCAGAAAACTAAACAACCATGTAGCTAGTATTCCTACATACACATCTATTAGGAGGTTTATGTCAGTGCTTAAATATCTACTAGGAGGCTTATATTGTTGCTTCAACATCTCCATGTTTTCACATTCCTATAAAACGTCATGTTACTGCATGAACATCTGTCCCCCAACTGTGGCCATTGCTTGAACATCTATCCACCAACTGTGGCCATTGCTTAAACGTCTATCCACCAACTGTTGCCATGGCTGGAACATTTATCCCCCAGTTAAATGTTTCTGCTTAAACATCTTTCTATCAGCAGATATTACTACTAAAATATACAATGAAAGGATATTAAGTAAATGCACAAGAGACTCTATAAATACGTAATAAAACCAAGCAATCAAACAACGCTTTTATTTTTGTTCTTCATCTTGAAGTCACCATGGGCCTTAAACAATGAGCTTTATTTATACCTAATAAAGACTGCACCGAATACAGGTTAGAGCAGAATTCATTGCTTAATGTCGAACGAGAAACGCTACATCCATGTTTTACTTAGAGTGCATTTGTTTCTAAAACAAACGATACAAACGACAATGTGCGTAGTCGTTTAGCCTGTTTGTTTCTAACACAAACGATGCAAACGATGCCATCGTTTGCACAAACGATGGATGCAAGGAATCATCGAGTAGTCGTTCGTCGTTTGTCGTTTGTCCCATTATTTCACATTATGCGATGTATTTGTTTCTAACTCCATCGTTTAATTATCAACAACACGTGTATTTTATGCAGATCATTTATTTTGTAATATGTTCTGCATGTTTACAAATACTATTTATGTCTATTTATAAGAGGTTAATGGGGGTCACTATTTTTAAGCAAACGACGCATTTGTTTCTATCTCCCTTGTCCTTTGCTAAACGATGACGAACGATGCCTGTAGTTTGCATCGTTTGCTGTTAGAAACAAATGCACTCTTAGCCAATAGATGCGTAATCGTTAACAAAGATAGAAGATATCTAGCAGCTTATGGTACAGCATAATTAAACATCTTCCTTACATCGATCCGTTACGCTAGTATTACAAAAAAAAACTTCTTATTGATAGTTTGCATTCCTGTTTAGGCATCTTCCCGATACATACCGCTAGCTAAAACATTTACCAGTAGCTCACACATGACCATGTATTTCTGCTGAAATAAATTATCCAGAATGCATAGAACATCAACCTTGCATTTGGTAGTCTCCATAAAGTATCTGCAGTAGGAATGGAATATTCAAAATCATTACAACAAAGAAGATGAATGACAAATATGATTGATTGCATCAGAACAAGTAAATTTGAATCCCCGAACAACTTAATGAATGTGACTCCGGGACGTACATACAGCAGGTAATGTTATATCAAATCGTTATAATCTGTTCAATTATAAAGTTACTAGTACAGAAAAAGCTAAAAGAAAAAGGTTGATATAACAGTCTAATGAACCGTTATCCTTCAGGGGTATTCATTTGGATTGATTCACCCTTTAAGGAAAATCAAATTACAGAAAATATTGGGCTGAATCTATAGAACTGTGCGGTAGAATTATCCATGGTGCCTATAGTGCAATGCATAGTGCAATGCTGTCCATAGGGCATTTTGAGCACAGAAATCGAGTACTATAAACCTACTTACAATACGGAACGAAATGTAGCAGCTTGAATAAGATAAAAGTCTGTGGAACCGATGACCATCTTCCTGTTTTAAAGCTTTGCCACAAGTTCATTTTGCCATTTCTTTTTCGCATTTTTTTTAAAGTTGGATACTCTATTAAGACAAAAAACGGAAATTAAAGTAAGAACAGTTGGATCCTTGATATTGAAGAAAGTCATATTTTGAATATACTCAATACTGCAATATACATCTTACTCTGATATTAGACTTAGAAAAGCATTCATTCCCGTTTTCATAATCATAGAAATCGTATTGTTTCAGTCAAAGATGATTTGTAAACGAACAATTTGAATACGTGCCATTATATTATAGAACATTTCCTGCCCTTCAGTGATCTATCAGCATACCTATTTACAGAAAGTAAAAATAAACAAAGAAACATGTCAGATTCTAGTATTCCTCAGCTGTGAGGTAATATTGTACTTAATTCCACTCGGATCTTTCAAAGTTTTAGGAAGCATGCATCTTGAGAATTCGCGGAGCACGGAAAACGGGTCTTGAACAGCCATTAGTGTTCTAAGGTCTATTGGGGCTGTGGTAAATTATAAACTCGATGTTGCCATAGATGCCACAGAGGAAACTACCAAAAATTTGCTGATACAAATATGCAGTTCTAACAACGTTGGACTGACCTTAAGACAGCTATATTAATAAGCTATCATACCCAGTATACTGTCTCACAATATTATCCATTGGAAAGGTATAGTATGTAGAGAAACAATGGCAGTAGAATACCGAAGGAACAAGAGAGGTGATGATAACAAAAATCGAAGTCCAAAGACTTGGCAAAAATGGCAACAGAGAAAAATAGACAAAACAAGGACGTGAGACAGCCACAATGCACGGAAATAAAAAGACGACATTAAGAACTAAGGCACTCATAGTATGAACTCCCATGAAAACCGGGAGTGACATCAGGTGCTCCGGAAGGGTAAGCATGTCCTGCTCCACTAGTTCCACCCGTCACACTATCAGTGAGTCAATCCAGGGTTGAGTCATGTCATATCCGTGAAGACGTTAAATCTAGCTGAAAATGTCCGTTTTAATTTGCGACACCGACACGTCATATCTGTCAATGATGTCATGGTGACGGCCATAGAATTTCTAAAGGGATGAAAGTTACAAAGGCTGAACAAACCCCTGACTCAGCAGCTTTTTTGACAGTGGTTTTGCTCTATTAAAAAAATCACTGTATACACTACATGCTCGACAGTAACGAATCAACTGTGAAATGTACACTCCATAGGCTGGAGAGGTAGGTATATTGCGGCTCAGAAAGGGAAAGTTCACAGTTGGGAAATTAAAGTCATCACGTTTGTCATATAGCTTAGATTTCAAACGTTCATCTTCGTCAATGTATATCAAAAGATCTAAGTACGAAACTGAAGTAGGTGTATCAGTAGTATCTTTAATTTCAAGCTCATTGGGATAAATCTGGTGTAAATATTCCTTGAACTTTGGATTATTAAGAGAAAGTACATCGTCTATGTAGCGGAAGCTGAAATTAAAGGACTGGGCTAAATGCTTTTGTTTTTTCTGTGTTAGCCCTTGTAGAGTTGTCACATAGTTCAGACGACTATATGAAAATAGTAAATCTGTGTGGCGGCATTCCTTGTCTAAAGACATCGAATCCTCTCTGCTACATACGATACTTCATCGCAGCTGATCTGCACCGAGCACCTATACACCATGTACTTCGTTACAACCCTAGATTAAACTTCATTCGGTTACCGAAAGTTATATTTTTATAGCGCAGGTAGCCGAGTGGTCTAGGGCGCCGGACATAGTGCAAGATGTGTTGCCTTAGATGTCACAACAACGATAGACTCCAACAGAGAGAACTACCAAACATTTGCTGATACAAATGTGCAGATCTAACAACTTTGGGCTGATCTTAAGACGAATCTACAAATATTTCATCAATCCCAGTATAATGTCTTACGATATTATCAATTGGACATGTTGTCACATACACACACACACATATATAAAGCAAAACAGATGAGTGTTTATTCTTACATAGATGACGTTGTAATATGATACCTTAAAAGCATATGTCTCACATTCAACAGCTCTTAACATTTAGATGGTGTATGAAAGGATGCATGATACTGTCCTCTGTGAAATAAATCTTATCGGAATGAACTTTGACAAATGGTAGAGAAGCTCTCATACATCATTCCTGTAAAGGTTGGTTGGATATGAACAAAGTATGAGACGTATTAGTATATTTATGCGTTGAAATGAGCAAATTTCGTAAAGGATCTTCCATACATCATGTTAGGTTTGTTTCAATCCCACTGAATCAAAGTGGGAAAACTAAACGATGACAGATTCAAAGTGATAGCAAAAGATTGCCATAACCATTGTGTAAGTTACTAGTAAACTAAAAAGTTCTAGTATATATTCAGAAACATATGTTATTCGGCAAAATAGTGAAAATATTAAAACAGTAAAATTGATAACATTGTAGACGATTTGAAATGAATTTCTATTCACTTAAGAGTTGTAAGCATTATAATAAATTTATATATCATTTTAATGACATTGTTTGTGTTATTAAATATACATTGTAGCTTCACTGTCTGTTTAACATGATTATCACGTGATAAATCAGGTGGTAGGTACAATTAATAACTACTTATATTTGAATGTTGAGGTTTTTGGAGCCATAAAAAGTGGCATAAAATTATATGAAATACATTTTCATCCAAAAAAGACAAAGATTATAACTTCTCGTTGAAGACAACATTTTCTCATTTTGATTCGTTATTCTACTTACTTGGTTCGTGGTTTATTATCTCTTCACTGCATATTGGTTTTTGGCTTAACTATCTGCTTAGATCTAACACAAAACGATAAATTGCTTATATACAACATTAAAACCAATTCTCACAATACTTTTTTTTTCCTCCTGTTTGTTCATGCAAACGTATAACAAGGAAAGAAAAGAAAGGAAAAACAACTTACCTTGCTGATGAAGTACCCATAAATACAGCACTTGTATTCATGATATATCTGTTTTCCGTTTTCATTTAAGAATTGAATGCATTAATTTGAAGTTTCATTGGGATATGAAAGGGTTGACCGAAGCACATTTTTAATGAAGCGCGGTAGCGCTTCATGTTGAAAATGTGCGCCCGGTCAACCCTTTCATAGCCCCTATGAAACTTCAAAATAATGCATTCAATTCTTATAATTACATTTTAAAACCGAAATATAAAAAAACGACTTCATCTCCAGGGAAGTACATCATTTACATTGGGATTCTATTTTTACAAATTCATCCGCCACTTGAACACGTGGTCAAATGTGTTTCATGGGAATTGCAACTTCACATTGATATGCCACGTGATCGATGTTCACCTATCAAACTGACGGATTCCAAATGAATATTCATGAAATGTAATTATTATTTTTTATTCACTGGTATCATGTGCGCAATTATTGACTTTCGAACAGGAATCCAGTTTTGAACCGCTGTATTCAGTATTAAGCACTACAACTCCTACGATTGGTGGATAATAAAATTAAATGTTTTAAAATAAGATACTATATCATGTTACAATTCGGTTATAGCAAATCTGACTTCAACAATGTAACCCCGAGGTGATAATTTGACCTTTTATCGGATCTGGTCGACATAAAAATATGTTTATTATTTTCAATATACCCCTTTTTGAGCCTCAATTTACACCAAGAATCGCCGAATGAATCCCCATTTTTTATTTTGGAATTCGAAAGATCTGTATGAGTACTTGTCATTTTTAAGGACCCCCGGGATGAAAAAAGTGAGGTTCCTCACTATGTTGAAGACCGTACAGTGACCCCTAGATGCTTTGTTTTGGGTCGTTTTAACCTGGATATGGGATGTTGTATCCTTGATATTTGCCCCATTTCCTTTCTTTTTCATATTCGTCTATTTTTAGTTTATCGCTAAACAGGGGAACCCCCCTATGGAAAATACATTGTAAATAATTGCATACTTGTAACCCTCTATTTATGGCTGTTTTTTGTGTTTTGTTTCTGAAAAGAGGTGTTGTCAGCTTATTTTTGAAGTCATTTCCATGTCCTTATATAGAATCATGCTGCAAAAAATATTATTTTGTTAGAATTCTTTCGTACTATTTCACATTTTTACGAGACTTTTGGAAACATAAATTCACTGTATATCAGTTAGAAAATATTGAAATAAATCTATGATAGACATTGCAAAATGTACGGTAATAATCACTATAGCAAGTGCAACAATCATGAAAAGATATAACATATGATGTAATGGAATTGAGTAGAATTTTCTTTAATGTTGAGATTATCTATGTATTTAATGTTTGTGGAAAAATATAAATAACCATAATGGGAAATGTATGCTTTGTTCCATTGAAATGTCAGACAATCGCATTAAACCGACTAATGCAGGGATACCTTACTGTTCGTCTGTTACGTGATGGAATTTTAATGGTAGTTTTTTGTTGAACATGAAGGCTGAATAAAATGATAATACACATAAGATCAACTGCATGAAAGCTTGACTGTATAATCATATCTTATATAAAGATAAGAAATATCAATTAGTGCACACCGTATGTACGTACTTAATTACATATTAAAAATGCAGTACAGTGCAATAGCTCGTTGCCTACAGGTTCTAATAAGTAAAAGCAAGAAAGTAGCTATACAAAAGACGTATTATGAGAGGGGGGGGGGTCAATACAGAAGCCATAAGAAAACAAGTTATCCTAGTTTTGGCATGACTATAAACTACTGTCACAAACAAGTCAACATTGTCCTACGCACCACCTGTTTTTCACGAAAAGCTCTAGGTTCTGGATATTAATTGTCAAAACATTAATTTATTCTACCAACCCTCCAACTTGTTAGCGGGGCGGTGTATTAATTAGACTGATCGTCCGCCTGCCCTTGGGTACTTATATTGAGGCGACAACTCTTCCTAGACCACTAGGTGAAATCACTGAAACTTTCACAGAATGTTCAGTATATATTGCCATTGTGCACCATCGATTTGAAAATTTGATTTGATCTTCTTCTTTGTTTTTGTCTGATATTTTTATTTCCAGAATCAAATGGGGAGCGGGGGTATTATATTAGTGAGCTATGCTCACATGTTTTTAGCTTGATTACTGGTATTGTATATATTAAAATCAATTCATTGACAAGAAATGCACTTCTGAACTTTCAGCATCAAATAAACTTTACCACATATTTTGATATTTTGATGAAAAAAGCCATTTGGAGACTGAATGTAAAAAAGAACCAACTCTGTAAACATGAACTAATTGAGTAATGTGGCCACAAACGGGGATACACAGTAAAGTGTCCCATGCTGAAGCTCAACGCGAAATATCTAGTGGCTGTAATGTACAATTGCGGCAAAAATGACAGAAGGACAGAGGAAAAACAGAATACTTCTCTCCTTCGGATCAGGGGTATACAAAATGTCATCTGGAATATAAAAGTGATAAATGCACCAACACGGTATACATGACGTTGCATTTGATATGTGCACATATTATTGGCGCAGTGTAGGACCTCATAGCAAAGCATCGTACCAAATATAAATTTTTGTTTGGTTTTCCATATTATTTGATTTTAATGCTGCTGATGAGAGGTTACTCCTTGAAACACGTGTACAGCATATCGAAATTTACTGTTTTTATGCAACTTCGGTATTTTTTTGTATTTTGTGATGTGAAGTTGTTGAAAAAAGATTGACGATAACGTTCTATGTGGAATATGAAAATGAAAAAATAAACGCACAGGATTGGTAAACAAGAAGTGAGGCTTTGATATAAAAAGGGAAAAACAGTATAGAACCCCACACTGAAGCCCCATATATTCAAATATCAAGTATAGTATTAATTTGCGGTTTCTTCGTAAAGTTTTGATGAGGAAGGTACATTTAGGCTTTGAAAGTGGAAAATGCACATGGTTGGTAAATAATTCAATATGACAAAAAAGGGGAAACGCAAGATAGGAACTCATAATGAAGCAACTCGTCAAATATCAAGCGGCTGTGATGTGCAGTTGCTGATGAAACAGTTCTATTTGGAATATATTTTTGTGAAAAATGTCTGTAAACAGGAAATGACAGTTCAATATGTCCCAAAGGGATGGAGGCGAAGTCTTAAAGCACCATACCAAAAATTAAATAACTGTAATATGTAGTTGCAGAGAAAAGATTGACGGCGTAAAAGTATAAAAAGAAATATCGGTGACCAGGAAAAAGGGGGTTTAATGTGTCAGAAACGGGAGGCGTAGTATAGAACATCATACTGATGCACCATACTATGATAAAAAATGTGACAAAAATATGATGTGACGGAAGGATGGGCGGACAGAAGCATAACAGTATACCCAATTTCCTTTGGAGAAGCTTGTAATACCTTTTTAATTATATGAATGATTACTCCTACATGTAATCAATAAATATGCTCACTACTTAGGAAGGACGGAAGAAAATACCTTAAATTACAGAAATTACAGTCAAGGGGCATGGCGGAACAGGAAAAACAGAAGAACAAACACATAAAAGACAATTAAAATCTACACAAGAATAGAATTCCTGGGTCCCCCGCCGGTCAAGCAGTATACAAGTATACTGCATATGAAACATTCAGGGCTGTTCCGGAATTAAATGTGTGGGAATACAAAGTCCCATTAATCAAAAAAAAAGTATCGACCAAGGCTGATTTTCGAACTTGACCTATAATTAGTGGTAATGTAGCCAATCCGAATAGAGGCTGACTTGCTCCGTTGATATTCAATGGCGTTCGGACACGATACGTATTTGAATGCGAATTGTAATTCGCTTTGTGACGACGTTATGACATGAATCATTTTAGATGCGGATTAATCTTATTCGAATTCAAACAAATTAGGTGTGAACACAGCAAAATATCTTTACTTTTGAATTTTACTCGGACTGGAGTTAAAAAAAAATTAACGATAAGTTTATAATTTCTCCTGATGAAATGAGACGTTAAACGGCAAATGAATACCGAAGTAACTAAAATATGGCAATACAGAGAAAGATAAAACAATGAATAAATGAATAAGCCGAAAAAAAGAAAAACAAGCGAAAAAGTGATTTTGCATCGAACTTGTTGACAGTGTAATTGGGTAACTAATTTCCCCTTTGTATAATTTCAGTAGTTTTCATGCTTTTAATTCCTTTTTTTTTCAGAAACCCCCAAAAGGCAAGGATTGGTAAGTATATTTTGTTACTCATTTTACAGCATTTTCGAATGAAAGTTATTGGATCCTGTCGATGGCTTCTTATGGGTCACAGTTTAAATTGTTTAATAGAATGATTGCATATATAATTGATTTTCGAATAAGCTTTCGTGTAAAAATTTTAAAAAAGAGGCCCTAAAATGTCGATTTTCAGATATGTCGATTATAAGAACTGTGCAATACAGTCTGTAGGGGTACAATAAGCTTTTGTAATTTGATTCCGTTTTCAATTCAACTTTGTTACATACTGAAAAGGCAAAAACTGAAACTTTGGTTGAAGTTGTTGTAAGAACACTTTCCCAGTCAATTTTATGTAAAGTACATATTTTTGCCGGTAAATATTATGTTTGTTCACCATTCCCACCCCCAATTCATGAGTAAGCAGAAACATAGAGGTAGCGTTGTTCGACATCTAGTAATAAATACCACTCAAACCGATGCTAGAGGCCACCTTGAGCTAATTATAAGGTATTGTTGAAAGCCTCATAGTGAAATCAATATGAAGAATGACAATAATAGCGTTATTTCATTGCTTGGTTTTACCATATATTTGTAGAAATTTATTCCGATGTGCATTTACCCCTTTCGCTGTTTATTGAAGATTGGGTTTGTCTTTCCTGTAGTGTGGAGTCCGTAAAAAGAAAACCATCCGAAAGAGATACTGTATACTAATCGATGCATTTTAGTTATGGTGTACTTGCTCGTAAAAGATATCTCATAGGGATACACGATCCTTCAAATTATGGTATTCTTATCTTTACAATAGGGCCTGTAAGTCTCGTACAATTTTGGTTCTTCCGGGACCAAAAACTGTACCCGGAAGTTACATTTGAAACAAAGATATATGACGTTCCAAACAAAAATTTGAACGTCATAATCCTCAGACGTCATGTTTCGGCGGGAAACGTTTTCGAATTGCCGGTTTATCGTGGATTCTCGTGAGTCACATGACGAGACTTACAGACCCTATTTCTAGATGTTATTCTGGTCACCTATCTATAGTGCCCATATCTCACTATTCTTCTTGCAGTTGAGACGATGACAGTCATTTGAATATCTATAATTATGTTGTGATTGTCTTTTGTTAAACTAACAATGAAAGGATGTGGAGTAAATGCAAATGAGACAGAGTCTCTACCAGTACATAATAAAACCAAGCAATGGAACAACGCTTTATTATTATACCTCACTCTTTAGGACACATTTCTATTAGATAATTTTTGATCACATGACTCATGACAATTGACAACCCTGTGATTTGAACTTAAAGAAAGACATTACCGTAATGTCGCATAGGACATTATAATTGTCGCCCTCGACAACCGTTTTGCATCTCACCTGACGTGGCTTTACCAGAAGTTTCAATCAATTAAGTGCTTAACATAAAGTTGTCTGCATTGTTTATACAAGAACGTTAATCACAATCAGGAAAAGGGTTAAACAAAAGCAATGCATGTGAAATACGACTGTTTGTAAAATCTTGAATGACTGACATCACAAAAACCATACATTTATACATCTTCTCCTTTCGGAATACATTACATATAATAATTCCGCTTAATATAAAACTAAATGTCTGTTCGGTATAATAAACGAATTAATACCCTCACGTCAGTGGACATCAAGAATTGTCAACACTTTCCAGGTTGACAATTATGGATGTCCACCTCCTATGCGGGCCGTGGTTGTATATTGTTGTTCTTCATCTTGAAGTCACCATGTGGCCTTCAATAATGGGCTTTGCACATACATCATGGTGAGTTCAAGATGGTCCCAGCATCGGTTTGAGAAGAATTCATTGCTAGATGTCCAGCAATGCTACATCCATGCTCCGCACACATAAATTCGGGATCGTCCAATAAAATAAAATAAACTGACAAAGTTTTCTGACAACTGCTGCCATCATTTGACCGACAAAAAAACCAACAGTAGACAACCACAACATATAAACAACCACAGGGCGCTCATCGAGTCAACCACAACATATAAACAACCACAGGGCGCTCATCGAGTCCGTTGCAAGAAAACTTGGCATTATAAAATAGTGAGATGTGGGCATAATAAAAAGGTGGTTAGAATAGCATTTTGAAATTACAAAAGTTTGAAAAAATGAAAGTGTATGAGAAAGTCTCCCATGAGCAAGTACACCATAACTGAATAATATATACAGCATACGTCTCTCTCACGGGGAATCTTTTTCTGTTTTCTTCTTGAAATCACCATGAGGCCTTCAACAATCAGCTCATAGTAAGTTCAAGACGGCCCCTAGCACCGGTTTGAGCTGAATTAATTGCTAGATATCGAGCAGTGCTACAGCCATGCTTTTTGTCAGGCAACGGAAGACAGTGGTTGTAGAATACTTTTGCCAGTAAATCTTATGTTTGTTGACGACTAACCATCAATGAGTGAGCAGCAACACGGAGGTAGCGTTGTTTGTCATCTAACAATGAATTCTGCTTTTGCTGGTGCTTGGGGCGAACTTGCTATGAAGATTGTTGAAGGCCTCATGGCGAATTCAAGATAAAGAATAACAATAAAAGCTTTGTTCAAATGCTTGGTTTTACCGTGTATTTTCATGTTGACTTACCCCATACCCTGACATTGGTTATTCTGAAGTTAGGAGAGGAAGTCATCTTTCGACAATTCTTTGTTACCAAACACAATTCTGAACACTGCTAATCATTTTCGGTAAATTTAATAAAACCTTCGAAAACAACTAATTCTGCCTTGAAATTTTTCCAGTAACCATCGTTTGTAAGTTGCTTCACTTGAAACAAAGATTTTCATGAAGTGATTATAAATTAGGTTCTTTGTCAAAACTTTCCTGACACTTGACATGTTGGAATTTCACCTACATCTTTTCAATTTGTTTCAATAAAAAAACATAATTTTGCCAGCTATAGATGTTAAACAATTTTGATTCCAAGTTTGGTAACTTTTCCGAGACTCTGAAAGATCAGTTTCAATCTACCTCGACAACATCTTTTATTAAATCCTTTTTGTAAAAGTAACTTTTAGCATTTGATTTCAAAATTGCTTACAAAAATACCACAAGTACCCGTAACAACTATCTTTCTTTTGTATCCGACAGCAGTACAACGGTTTGCCTTGTATTTCGAGGCCTATTCGCTTTTCGTCCGTCTAGTATTAGGCCTTGAAATACATGTACAGCATAACAAAATTTACTGTACCGACAAATTATCAAGGTGTCGTGGAAAGCTATAAAATACAATATATTGCTTACTTCGACGGATTTTTATTTAATATTTTTTCGTAATTGACGATGGAACGAGCCTTGAATTTGATCACGTTGATTTTCCGTACAACGTAAGGGATGACACAATTTAACAGTAATTCACATCTTTCTACTTCTTACGGTAATTAAAGTCACAAAATCTATTTGCATAAATCTTGACAAGTTTTTCCGCCACACGACGAATAAATGTTAGTTTTTACACCAGAACAAATAACAAGAATATGGAACCAACCAACGACAAACATTTGCACTTCAAAGTGCAGCAACACTTCTTATGTTTAATGTAATCAATCTCTTTGAGGGATGTGTAGGATTAAAAGCATAAATAATGATTCATGTTCCTCTTGTAAGGATTACAGCTTCTCATTAACACAATGTTTTAAACACTGTATAAAACTCTGTACTCATATTACATAGCACTTTGTATAAAATCTTCTTTCTTACAACTAATGCAAAAATTGTGCTCATTAATGCCGTTTTAAATTAACTGTTATTTAAATGGATAAGTAACCTGTGTTAATTTCTAGCACGGTGCCAAAAGAAATATGAATAAATAGAATCTGAAATATTTTCTAGCTCTTACAAATAATTAGATATAAATTGTTCTTTAACAACAATGTATCCTGCTATTCCAATTTGTAGTTACAATTTATTAATCGAAGCATCGATATTTGAAAGATACAAGATTTCCTCCTTGTGACACTAAGAAAATATCTGTGATATATAGTTCCATGGTGGCACCAAGACTTTAGGGATAGGAGCACTTGTATGTCTGAATTCGGAAATAAGGGTCTATCAGTATCAGCAGATGACAATACTAGATACTTCATATTAATTAATAGACTCATCGTCATTTGTTTGGTTTTGAAAATTCAGATGATGGAAAATCTGGACATTTCGAAATTACTATTTAGAACTTTGCAAAAAAAAAAATCCGAATTCTGATCAGGTAAATGTGAATACTTTGATATTCTCTCTTTTACTTTTCAAATGTTCAGTTTGCCCGCTCCATGTTAAGTTTTCAAAAGTAAGCTTTGTTTTGCCTACGTAACAAAAGATTAATCTAAACATCAGCTTTTGGCAAAACTTTTGTTTATGAGAATTAGGTCAGAAAATAGTCTTCATACTGCCTGAAAAAAAAAAATCTGTTCTATTTCAGCCACAATTAAATAATCCTTGTAATCTCTGCGATCTGTACTATTCGATTCGGGAGTAACGTGGAGGTCTTTGAACTTGAATTACACACCCGGTTTCCACAGTGTCCAATAAGGTAATAACAAAATTACCGAACAGAGTAGTCAAGAGCAGAAGTCCATGAGACAAAAAGACAAATCATGTGGAAACCACCGGCAAAATTGTCGACCGTGATTGTCTTGACTTGGTACAGGCATTTCAAAAGAAATGGTGGGTTAAACTGGTTATATGGCAAGCCAAACCTTCCCTTCCGTTACGGTAGTACCCGGTAGCAACTCGACAGCAATTTTGTCATTTAAAAGGTCGTAGGCAGTTAAAAGAAATGATCATCGCAGTATTAAGAAAAGAAAGAATTTTGAATCAGAGTTCGGACCGAAACTTTAAATTTTACATAAGGGACTGATCTATCTATTAAAGAACTTTTACAATGATCGTATGAGACGGAATTTTTTGAAGTCTTGATTAATAAGGCGGTCACGGCGATAACCATGTCTAATGAGAAAGTCTCTATAATTTGTGCCAGCTCTCACTTAACGAATCAGTTGTGAAACATACACTCCGTAAGCAGGAGAATCTGGAATATTACTGTCCATGTTAGGGAAATGGATAATTTTGAAAAAAATAAAATCGTCCTTTTTGTCTTGAATTTTAGTACTGAGATGACCATTTTCGTCAAATTCGAGATGAAAGTCCAAAACAGATGTAGATCTGGTGGTTTCTGTTGTTTCCTTTACTTTTATTTCTAGTGGATATATTAATGGGATCCATTTAGCAAAAGATACATTATTGATTGAAAGAACATCATCAATATACCTATAAGTAAGATTGAAGGATCAAGAATCTTTTATTTTATGATCTTTTAAGGGTCTCTGAAGAAATTTAGTCTCGTTAGAATATAAAAAAAAGTCTGCGAGTAGAGGTGCACAATTAGTGCCCATTGATATGCCAACTTGCTGTTGATATATAGCACCTCCAAATGTGACAACTTAGAAAATTAAGCATACTGCACACCTGTATTTCATCGTAGCATACTTTTCCTTCGAAAAAAATGTGGACTTTAACCCAATACAACATTTCTTTTTAATCGGCAAAGGCTTTTTAAATGATACCTTTGATTCGTTATTTTAGTTTATCATCAAGAAGTGTGGTAAACAGTTTGGAAAAATCAAATGTTTTGAGAGAATGTATTTGAGTAAATGAATGGGATTTAAGATTTTCCAAAAAATCCTTCGAATTTTTAAGTATCCACATGTGGTTTATGTCACTTCGGGCATGAATAGTTTCACAAGATGCTTGATGCCTGTCATGGACTGCAGACAAAATCTTAGTTAGCTCAATTTACAATTCAGTAGTTGAGCAAGATGAAGATCCTGCGATGTATCTCTCGTTATATGGATTTTTGTGTAATTTTGGTACCCGATATAATTATGTCAGGTCGTGATTGTTATTTTTAGTATGGATATTCAAGGAAGACTTGAATAACCTGTGATTGGAATTAAGGATTTTATCTTTGTCAAATGAAACTCTTTTGTATGTAGCATTGTTAATATATGTGCTCCGATTGTGGCTATTTTGTATGAAGTGCAAACCAGGTATAGTCACAAATTTAAATGAAACAAAGAATTATTTTGGCTAAAATTGGATTCGACTGAATGCATCGGATTTTCCAGACATATTTTTGAAATTGGACCACGAAAGAACTATGATGGAAATGCATGGTTCCAATTTACCTTGTGGTTTCAGGGGATGTCTCTGGAGGTGACGATGGATGGACGGACTCAATTGTTAAAGCAAAAATTCACCTTCGCTTTAGCCAATTGTTCTAATTTAATTAGAAATAAAATTAATACATCAAAATTCATTCACAAATATCTACATTCCAGTGTTTTCGTGAACAGGAACTTGGGGTAATAAAGTGTGTTCCGCAGATAACAGACTTACAATACCAGAACATTATGGTAATGAAATAAACATCTGGTAAATTATAAAGGAACTGATTCTAAACATCTGGAAAACAACATAAACTACATTGTATATTGATACAAACATGCAGGTTACTGGAGTATTTAGTAATATATATATCCATGTTTAATCTCTACTGCTTATTATGTCAGTATCACCTAATATTTTGGATCCACATTCAATTTCAAGAAAACATACAATTTTGCAGATGTTGTTTATTATAATCAGTTGGCATCATTCTTTTAATTTGCTGTCTCATTCAGCATTATTTCTTTGCTGTTTGATAATCATTGCAGCTAGGCCTCAATTTAAAGTTTTAGTCAGTTGAATCTGAGATGATACTATACGTCATTTTGACTTTCGATGTTACTAATAGGCTGGAATATGTGGGAATATCATAAGCAGAAACTTTACCCTCTCGAAAAAACAATCTAATTATTCTATAATCCATTGGTCTATAATCCAGCAGTCTTGCTGTAATCCTGTCTTCATTTCTCCTTTGTGCTCATTATGTTTCAAAATTTCTAGTGTTGCATTTGTGTTTCTCCTGTGTTTTGTCGGTGTGTTGTGTCTTTAGTCTTTTGGTGTTCTCGTTTTTGTCTTGTCTCTGGACTTTGATTTATGTAATCTTGGGCTTTGTTCTTCGGTATTTTACTGCCGTTTTTTCTGGAGTTCCCTTCATTGAAAGTTAGAGACCATGGATGCAGCATCAGTGTCATGCCTAGACATATAATACTGCGACTAATATTCAAATTTTACGACAACACTGATCATTCCGATTGAGCTATCCATTTCTGAAAATAATCTTTTCCACACTGTCAGTGTTATGTTCGGCCACTATTGCAAACATCACTGACAAGACATATTCGTTTTACAGAATCATAGTCACATTTCTATTTCACAAATGAGAACAGACGGTTTCAGTATATACTTAAGAGTTCATTACCACATTGAACCCAATGTATACGTGCTTTTCCATAACAGTATGAGCACTAGAAGTGCAACCCTCACACTTATATGCAGAAACCAAATTCACAGTAACTTCGGTATTTAGTTATTTGTTACCACTGGGCCCATGCCACTGCTGGTGGACTGTTAGTCCCCGAGGATATTCACCAACTCAGTAGTCAGTACTTCGGTGCTGACTCGAAAGCCGATTATATTTGGAACCTTATAATATCTAATTTTTCTGTAAATTTTGTTGAAAACTAAGCAGTATCTCCCTTATTCATACTGGTGATTTGTCCTCAATCAGTTTTTAAACATCTCTGAGTTTATGGTCTTCCAAACGTTTAGATTTTATCTGCACTGAAGAGACATAAGTTGTCGAAATGCGCATATGCAGAAACTAAATTAACAGTAACTTCGGTATTTACTTATTTATTTACAACTGAGGCATCTGGTAAGTCTTTTGCCTTTTGTATCTCATGTAAGCACCTTTTTCGTACTCCTACTGTACTATATCTGCAATCTCTACGTTTTGATTTCTTTTCATTTACTTTATACTCTCCCGTTTCAACATATTTTTCTAAATAAGTCTCAATTTCAATTGAGATCAAAATTCCTTTGCGTTCCTTCTTAAATGGTTCTTTATTCATTTCAAAAGAACTATCGAGAGTGTAGAGATGTCGTTTCCCACGAGATACGGTTGTGGATTTTATTTCTCTAATGATTTCAAGGAGATTTTTGACAAAAACATGACCCCCCTTTTCTGATGATCCGAAATAAATGTGTTCTTTGGAAGTGACGTCATCAGGCATGGTCGCCTTTTTTCATGACGTCACAATGGTAAAGTCGGAAAACGGCAAACAAATTTGACGTCATAATTGAATTTCATCCAATCACTTGCCGAGAACACCATTCTCTCTAGAGAGGAGAAACATATTTCTCCAACCGGTCAGGAAACGCGAAAACAGGACAGAAATTAGGGAAACATATTTCTCCAACCGCTCAGGAAACGTGAAAACAGGACAGAAATTAGAGAAATTTTCATCTCATGTGTTTTTATAAATATGAGTAAATTAATGGTTAAAAAGTTTTTTTTATGATTAAATATTTTTTTTTAAGTTGGTCAAGCCTTTATTTTTGGTTCTTTAGTAACATTTATGGCATGACTCAATTCACTATCCTGCAACAAGGAGAAGTTACGCCGTTGTTTTACGACGCCAGTAATTAGGGCATTTGCGAATAATTGAGTAATTAACATGTGTCCAGACTACTAGTAAACGTAGCCAAAATACAATCGACCTTTCCTTCATTTCTGTAGTGCATAGATGAACCGTGATGTGAATAACCACATCAACTGAAACAGGCGGTTGTTTGCACTTGGATGTACTTTGTGTTGGTAAATGAAGCATCAGGTATAACTATCAGAATATATTAAGATGATAGTACCACTGTATATAGAAGATGGCTCCTGTGTTTATATTTCATTTTTATATATGTAAATATTTATATATATCTAGCATTTTATGTGTTAGAACTCAGAATCCAAAATTTGATAAATTCTCTACTGCAATACATGCTACTTTTTTATTCATATAAAAGTTGAAATGCCAGTCGCTAACTTACGCAAGTGAGTTCCTATAACAAAA
Organism: Modiolus philippinarum; assembly: GCA_002080025.1. Classification (NCBI taxonomy): domain Eukaryota; kingdom Metazoa; phylum Mollusca; class Bivalvia; order Mytilida; family Modiolidae; genus Modiolus; species Modiolus philippinarum. The sequence goes on along the minus strand of MJUU01021230.1, from coordinate 83,646 downwards.
ACACAAGGGTTGAAATCGTGAGCGAAGACAGATAGTCAAAGGATAAATGATTTTGTTACCACTAACAAATCTAAAATCCAGCAATGAAAATTAAGATCTAATAGATCTAACGGTGGGTTTGCTTAAATTCTTTATTAGTATAAAGGTGACCTTTCTTGTTATTTGATGATTGTTTAGATAAGTGAAGTAGATAAGGATAGATCATGTTATTCCATTAAGGACTATATGAATCTAACACCGGTGAAAAGGCAAGATCAAGAAATCTCAGATTCAATATTTCTCTGACAAGGCTTGCCGAGTCAGAGAAGCATTGAAATTTTACCCGAGGGTGTCTGAGATTTCTAAATCTTGCATTTTGAACGGTGTTTGATTAATTTTCTAACTTTTGTTAATAAAACGTCTGTCCGCATCCGTAATTACTTAGCGACTCGCCATAAAATAGTATGCACGAGGCTGTTTCACGTGGAGTGGTGTTAGACTAACAGGATCTTGCATAAGGTCAAATTAAAGATCGGGATATCTTTCACGAGTGTAAGAAATTTCGTCTTTTCTCGAGTGAAAGATATCCCGATCTTTAATTTTGATCGAATGCAAGTTCCTATTTCTTCCGTAAAATACGAAAAGAAGCACTTGCAAACCTATACCGTGTGAACAAAGTCGTCGCCATTTGAGTGTACTTTACATTGTGACGTCGGGTGTTTTATGACGTTTAGCCATGGTAACGATTTTTAATCACAAGAATGAACACTTATGGTTGGCCATTTACCCGTGTAAGATGAGGTCGCGTGCATCGATCTTACATGGGTCATCTTACACTGCAAACCATCATTTACGGAAGAATAATAGTTTCTTATACGAGATCATATAAAAGATAAGGAATATCTTCCATGAGTGTGAGAAATTCCGTCTTTTCCCGATTGTAACGAAGGAAAAAGACGAAGAATTTCTCACACAAGTGAAAGATATCCCGATCTTTAATTTTAGTCGAGTGTAAGAAGTTATTTCTTCCGTAAATTACAAAGAACAAACCGAAGGAAAGTAATTCTTGCCATTTCTTGTGTATTTTCCAACTGTGGCGTCAAATAATTCACGGACTTTGTTATGGTAACAATTATGACGTCGAACAAATTGGAACGTTGGATTGGACGTTTACCCATGTAAGACAGCTTCACGCGACCCTGTCTTCTATGGGCTGTCTTACATGGAAAACAACCATTTATGGAAGAAGGAAAAATCTCACCCAGGCATTGGCTACATAGAAAGCACGACAGGTAGGGTGAGAATAATACAATCTAACACCATTGAAAGTTCAAGATCAAGAAATCTCAGACACCCAAGGGTAAGATTTCAATATTTCTCTGACGAGGCTTGCCGAGTCAGAGAACCATTGAAATCTTACCCGAGGGTGTCTGGGATTTCTAAATCTTCAATGGTGTTTGATTGTTTTTCTCACAATTAAAAACAAAATACAAGTTCCTGTACAACCAAGCTATAGTTGACGTCCGCCATGTCTAAGCAACTTACTATGACGTCGATAACGTCATAATGTACTTCCTCACGTGAAATTCTTATCTCGCCCGTGGGTTGAGACAAGGATATCTCAAACGGCTAAAAATATGTACCGGCTTGTCTCAAATGTGAGAAAGAAAAATCTCACACTGCTAAAAATAGGAACTGGCCTGTCTCAAAAGTGAGAATAAAGTGTCAAAAAGGCTGTCCAGATTCAACTTGCCAACATATAATAAAACATTATAGTAATAGTACTAGTATAAATATTGCACATGATGACTTTCAGTTTAAAAAATGTTCTTAAGTGTTAGTCACGGTTATACAAAGAAGGACACTCTCCTAGTTTCGTTGATTTACAATCCGTGATTTATTATTTGAATCCCACTGATAATAAGTACATTCTGATAACTTAATATTCCATAATGCTGATCCTATAACAAAATACCGAAGTTACTGTTAATTTATTTTCTGCATATGCGCATTTCGACAACTTATGTCTCAACGGTGCAGATCAAACCAAAACATTTGGAAGTCCTTTAACCGAAAATCGTGTAAAAGCTGATGGAGAACAATATCCAAAAGGATCTAAATAGAAAAGCCAAAATTCAGCTAAGGACAGAGCTATGCCTGCGGGAGATACTCCTTAGTTTAAAACCAAATTTTGTAAAATTTAGATATTGCAAATTTCAATAAAATCGGTGTTCAGGTCAGCACCGAAGTACTGACTACTGGGTTGATGAATACCCTCGTGGACTAACAACCCACCAGCAGAGGTCAAGACTCTCGTAAAGTACACCTTGCTGCAGAGATATAAATATTCTTACTCGGGGTCGTCTTAAACTTGCGATCAGGAATATGCAAAATTTTTGGTGACTTTCAGATGAAGAACAAAACAATAAAAGCGTTGTTCCACTGTTTGGCTTTACCGTTTATTGATAGAGAATTATGTCTTATTTACATCTATTCCATATCTTTTCATCGTTAGCTTAAGGATGTAGTAAGGTGAGGTTTTTGCAATTTGTAAAAGTCATTCGGATTTCTCTGAGTTTATCCAGTATTACTATGTAAAATATTTTGCCCCATTACACCTAATTTTCTAGTCACCAAAGTCTTCCTAAGCTCATTTTAAGTCAGTAAGCTAGATTTTATTAGATTGTAGGTTTTCCTTCCATGTGAAACAAATCAATATTGTGTCCATGCTTTACTAAGGTAAAAGTCCAAGAGAGCCTTTCCCGCCATTTTTAAAAATGTGAAATATCTGGAAAACAAGGCCCATAACCTATCAATATTTTTAGCCTACTTTATTTCTTTAACAAAGCTCTTACCATTTAGGGTATCAATTTATAATCGTAAATTTATAAAATTTCAACTTACTACATCCTTAAGGCAAACAAGTCATTGCCATATACGACTTGTTTCTGCACCATTTTCGAGTTGTTGTCCACTTTTTAGGTTGTAGTATTTTATTGCTTATTTATTCTTTGTAGTAGCCCGATTGGGTTATAAGTTATACCACGACCCTATGGTAAACGTAAAATTGAAGTTTTTGATCATTTATAGATAGGGGTCTTTCAGGAATTTTACCATAGATTACGAAAAAGCTTACGAAAAAGAAGAATTAATGCATGATATGTATAGGGAATACCGGTGGGAATACAAACCTTTACTGTTTTACTATTGATTTCATTACAGCTTAAAACAAACAAGATCCATTACATATGAAAATTACTACAGTAACACAAAAAGTAAACGTAGATGATGAAATTACCCTAATCTTCAAACATGCTATATACCAGATGTTATTAATATAAATAATTCAGTTTATTACTAAAGTTCATGATCCTCTAGATATAAATAAATGATTGGTATTAATGTAAACATTGGTAGACATAATGCTAATTACAGTTTAAATAGCTCGACCTTCTCTTTCATTTTGAATTGATGCCATGCTCTTTTCTTTTATAACATTGTATTCTTGAGTATCAAGATTTGAACATCCTCTTACAAGAGCATATATAATGAGTTCAAGTAATTGTACATGTATACAACTATTACAAACAATACAACTCCATCAATGCATTTACTTTTGTGCCGTGTATCACTTGGTTTGTTTGTAGCTTTCTTAGGGGACGACCATTTGATTCTGAGGGGGGGGGGGGCNGTTTCGGTCGAGCCAGATTATTTATTTTCAAAATTTTGCGGGCTAGAATATTTATTTTTCAAGCGGCGAAAATTTTTATCGTATCGTACCAATAAATCTAAGGTCAGATTATTTATTTTCTTGGATGTGCAGGCCAGATTATTTATTTCCAACTTTTTCAGGGACAGAATATTTATTTACAAAATCTGCCAGCCCCCCTCCCCCCCTCAGAATCAAATGGTTGTCCCCTTATTTCGGTGTCTCATCTATTTTATAGGTGTCCTTGTCTACATTGCTTTGCTGCGGTCATTCTTTTTTTTGGGGGGGGAGGGGGGGCGGTGTTGGTAGGTAGATCGGGGTGGCAATTCAGTGTTTGACAAGATTTTGATGTCTCATAAAGCAGGAAAGCCAAATAAAAAAAAAGCCAATCCATATTTTTTCAACATTGTTTATCTAAAGAATATTTATTTATTTGAAATGCACTTTGTACCCATATACATTAGGTTTGAAGGCATACATGAACAAACAAAACAAAACACAAAACAAAAATACCAAAGATTACAAAATGAAAAATCATGCAGTTGTTGAGTCCACTCTCCTCAGCGCAAAAGACCTTGTAACGAATGAAGCAGTATACTGCACGATTTGTGGACAATTTAAACATACATACAGTTTATATGGTTTACTTTTAATAAAATAAAAAGATTTTTTTTTATTTAAATAATGAATGTATACATTCCTTGTTCAGAATAGGCGATATAATCACTGAATACCACTTTGTTTTGATGCTTTAGTATCTGGCTTTTTGGTTGTCTCTGTGGTTACATTCTTTATATATACAAATAACTAACTACCGAAGTGACTGTGAATTTATTTTCTGCATATGCGCATTTCGACAATTTATGTCTCTTCAGTGCAGATAAAATCTAAAAGTTTGGAAGACCATAAACCCCAAAATGTTTAAAAACTGATAGAGAACAACTAACCAATATGATCTAAATGTAAAGCCAAAATCAGCTAAGGACAGAGCTTTGCATGAGGGAGATACTCCTTAGTTTTCAACAAAATTCACAAAAATTTAGATATTGTAAGGTTCCAAAAATAATCGGCTTTCGGGTCAGCACCGAAGTACTGACTACTGGGCTGGTGAATACCCTCGGGGACTTACAGTCCACCAGCAGTGGCATCGGCCCAGTGGTAACAAATAACTAAATACCGAAGTGACTGTGAATTTATTTTCTGCATATGCGCATTTCGACAATTTATGTCTCTTCAGTGCAGAAAAAAATCTAAAAGTTTGGAAGACCATACACCCAAAAATGTTTAAAAACTGACAGATATACCTGTTAATTAACTGTATAAATCAAGCATTTAAATCTATCCTTATAAAATTCAGAATATATATAAAATAAACTTAAAATACATGTTCATATCACAAATAAATATCTCATGTTACATTATCCGTATGTAATAAGCTTCCGTACCTGAGACAGGTGAAAAAGAAATTATATATGCAAAAAAGTATAAAATGCTCTCAAATGGGCAATAAATTCCTCAAAAATGACATATTCGGAAAGGAGAAACTGACAGCTTCAATATCACTACTAGCTTTTTTGCAGAAATCATTACTACAGGGACTATGACAAATTTACACCAAGTCTCACTAGTGCCGTGAACTCTATCTAATGGAACATATCCAAGATATATAAAAAACTTCCTATGGTAATTTATATCTTTTTTTTAAGTAATACACATACTAACAAAAACTGTAGATATAGAACTGTAAATTATAATTGAATACGGATGAATGGAAAAACAATCCTTAACTTTAAATTTTTAAATCAGCTTTACATTTGTGCCATGATGATCCAAAATTTTCAAAAAATATTTTTCCAAATGTAAATTCGTCATATTGTACTACACCAGTTCCCGGCCTAACACTGTAACAGAATATAAGTTCCACCATGCATAAGATTTGTTCCAAAGGAAAATATATTATATAAAATTTGTTCCATAGGAACAAATATTATGATATTTGTTTTTACGAAATAAATATTATGTAATATTTGTTCTAAAAGGAAGAAATATTATGCCAATGTTTATTATATTAGTTCCAATGAAACTTTTGTCAGGTGGAACAAATATACGTTTACAACACTAATGACTCCTGTTACACGTTAGTCATACCCGTCAGTTTTCTGATAAGTGATCTACCTATATTTTCCAGGAAACAACCATATTAAGTGATGGTTGCTCTTTTTTAGCATTTTCTCGTGATTTAAATATATCGTGTTTCTATATACTTACTACATGTATACCAATAAAGACACTTTCCTTCCCGAGAGAAAATTGGTAGATTGATTACAAATAAAGTTTCTGATAAACATCAGATAATACAGCCATATGGCCTGTGTTTAACCTTTATACATTAATTTACAGTATTTAAATTGTTTCCTAATCTGTACATGTATGTCTGTGGGCTACTAAGTTTATCACAAATTCATCGATAATTGTTCTCAAACAATATATAAAACCTAAAGAAGTTTAAAAATCTGTCTTGCATGTTATTGTTTTGAAATGTTTCACACGGCACCTAAATTGGTTTTCTTTTGCTCTGTCAACAGAGTTGCAGGGTGAATTCCTGGTTAATGCCCTATCTATGCGTTTATTCAGCTTATAATTCGGAATTGCGTGGAAGACCGCCATGCTCCATGCAATATAAAGAGGGAGGATGCTTTTGCATATCGTATCAGTTGAGTTACATATTGCAGGGTGAATTCCTGGTTAATGCCCTATCTATGCGTTTATTCAGCTTATAATTCGGAATTGCGTGGAAGACCGCCATGCTCCATACAATATAAAGAGGGAGGATGCTTTTGCATATCGTATCAGTTGAGTTACATATACACCATTTACAAGGTTTTTTATTTAGAAATGGGAAATTAACAATAAGAAAACTCTTAAACCATTAAGTATATCGGGTTTAAAGTCTTCGTCTTTGCCAATTTTGAAAGACCAATTTAAACATGAAATAACATTTTAATTTCATTTGTGTCTTTAACTTTCAGTAAACTGTGATATTTTTTTCGACAAAGGAACATACTAATTGGAGTCGTATTGATAGGCAAATTTCCTGTCCCTACCCATATGCATCTTTTCCAATGGAAATAAAAATTGCCTCGGTTGTTCTTTCAATCTTAATATCTTTCTTCCTGTGTGATCTTTACGAAAGGATATGGAGTAGATGAACATGAGACCATAACACATATGTGAATTCCAACTGCAATCTTATTTGATTTGATTAACTTGTGCTCGTTCTCGTATTGCTCTCTGGAAACATTTTTCGTTTATAGGTCCCGTCAAAGTATTCATTGATATTTCAGCTCTAATTGGGCGCTATAAGACCATAATGATTCCCAACTCAAACAAGTATATTTGAAGATTCCGATGTAGTACAGACATTGCCCTTTCTGCATGACAATAGACCATATCCGACCTATGGTATTAGGATTTACCAGACTACTTTGAAATACGTCACAGTATAGAAAACGTCACGTCATAGAGCCTAAAACGTCATGAAGTTGGTCACATGGGGCGGACACGTTTGTGACGTAGGGCGGACAAACAACAACTGGTGAATCTGAATACCAGAACTCGGATATGGTCTATTATTTAGTTGTGCAACCTGACAAGGTCTTTAGCAGTATTGCATTTTTCCACAAAGGCACTACAATTAGTGATTGCTTTGTGAAGTAGATGAATATTGATGATTCGTTTGACAACCGGCCAACTTCTTAACTCTCTATACAATACCAAGAAATGATACCATCAACAATCACAAACAGTATTTGTGTTTGTTGACAATCCCGCATCCATACGGCAAGGACAATCATGGATGTAGCGTTTCTCGACATCTACAAATGAAATCTGCTCAAACCGGTGCTAGGGGTCTTCTTGAACTTATATGAGGCAGAGCTCATTGTTGAAGGCCTCACAGTAAGTTCAAGATGAAGAACAACAATAAAAGCGTTGTTCCATTGCTTTTTTTTACCATGTATTTTTGGAGACTGTCTCATTTGCATTTACTCCATATCCCTTCATTTCTTATTGTCTTCTGTTCACCTAAGCTATATAATCTTTTGTCGCCAGAAAGCTAGCCAATAACAGTGGAGTTTATATGCAGGTTATAATATTGAATTTCTGAACGTTCTGCACTATATAAGATAAAATGTTTTTATCTTGTGGTTATCACCTGAGTTACAGACGGTATTGATCATGATTTCACACCTGTTAACGTACTTTATTACAGTAATTTCCACTTATCACTTATTCATTAATATTACAATTATTTTCCCAAACACTTAATTAAATCAGTCAATAAAACTAAGTTAATTACCACGCCATCAACAGATTTATAGCCGGTGTAGGAACTGGAATGATATTGATATGTATTGACAGTATATGACAAGATAGCGCGACAATCTGTGATGATTTTTATTCCAGTAAGGAATTCATGTCGTAAATATGTTGAAACTGATAACCAGTTAAAGATGTGAAATAACAGCAATCAAATACTCCAGGGATAATTAGAAGTAGTTACATGTACCTCTGAGGGTGTTAGCCCGATATGTTATAATTTATGAGGCCACTTATTTGATCAAAGACTCTATGGTCTATGCTGAACTGAAGTTTGTAATAATTCTACATGTACATCAATGATATTTAGCGCAAGTCTGGGGCTGAAATGTGTCATTTCTGTTGAAAAAGAAGAACAGACGAGAAATTTACCATTCAGACAACAATCTAAAATATCTCGTACAAAGTACTGGTTGTATTTCAGGAGATACCTGGTAAAGACAAAAGAGAATCCACAGTGAAGTAGGTTGTTTCAGATCTTGTTAGTGTTAAAAGTATACCGGTGATATATTAAAGTATTTTTAAACCTTTCTACTGTTGAACTTAACTAAGATGTCCACCAACAAATTGTTGATTTTGTCAGTATTCCTGACAATGTTAGGAAATGCAGGAATGCCTCACTAATGAAATCGGTATTGTCTGTCAGAAACTAAATGCAATTTTACATGTCTAATAAACATAAATGAATGTTCAATTATATGCAATTTCTGTCAACAGACTGTCAGAAATAAAGCAGATTTAAATAATACTGCCATTATTTTCTGATTGCCCTCATGATATCATGTTATCAGCCATCTTTAATGCGGTCAATAGGGTATTTTTGTGAGCTTATTACTGTTATAGCAGAGCAATCGGAGAAAACAATCCGACATGCAGACCATTTAACAGGAATCAATTCTCATTGTAAAACGACAATCACCCATTAAGCTGTAGGATATTTACTTAAAAAGTTCCATATCAATATTTCTGTCCAGAGATTATTAAAGCATTATAAACATGATACGGAAACTATTTATAACAATCGATACATATTTGTGCTTTATGTTAGTCTTTTGCTCTAATTTGTATCGATTCTGTATAATATTAATATTCCCAGGGGAGAAATAAAATGTAGAGATTCTCTCTTTTTACTGGGAATATCTGTACATAGCTCAGATTGATACGAACAAATAAGCTGAGTATTGGCAGTGGCTTGAGATTGATCAACATGTAAAGCCGTGTTGCTGTCATATGTAAACCAATAAAATAAGGATTAACAAGCAACTGCAATACAAGAGCTTAAATAGCTGGCACGCATGAAAATGCTTTTGAATGTCCTACACCATTAATTCAGGCTTCTACCGATCATTACTTCATGAATAATTTGAAAACTTATGAAGTGAAAAAACAGGTATAATTCTATTTTTAATAATTTATCCAACTCCAATAAATTTCACTATAATCAAATTAAATGACCTATATTTCTTTTCACATACAGCTTTTATTGAAACCAAACACTTCCATAATAAAGTAAGATGCATTAGGATCTGTCACCCCTGTTGGGTGAATGATTTTATATAATTTGTCGGCGGACATCTCGAATCGTCGAATACAAACTTTAGACACTCTGCAATAGCTCTGTTGTGCTTTTAAAAATTAGATACAACTGCATTCGACTTTACTGTGAATTCTTTTTTCCTTCCCAAGCACCACCTACATTGGGGTCTGTTAGACTTGTTGGGCGAATGATTTTGCATTTATAGCAAGTGGTTATAAGAGGTACAGTCATGCGGTCTTTGAAATGATTTAATAATACTTACCATAAAGAACTTTCATCTACTGTTGATTTATATTAATGATTATATAAATTAGCAAGTTACCGGACACTACCTCAGTGGAAGGGAAGGTTTGGCGTGCCATAAAACCGGTTAAACCCACAATTTCTTTTAGAAATGCCTGCACCAATTCAGGACGATTGCGGAATCGACAATGTCATTTTTCCGGTGGTTTTCATCCTGCTCTTAGACATTGGCTCTTGACAATTCTGTTCGGTAATTTAACTTCGGAGAATTAAAGTTACTGTTTGATACAAAGTTACGAGATCGTTAATTTTACTAAACATTTTAATCCAATATATAGATTAAATTAGTCATCAGCCCAAACCATATAGCGGCCATCATGATTCCTCGTGCTAGAAGTGTGCTTTTCCAGTTATGATGTAAGTTTCTGAATTTATAAATGCTCTATCAAAACTTATCATTTCGTCTTTCATATTTCACATTAATTTTCAAATTATTTTCATGTTCCTCTCTCGTGATTCCTCTGTATAAAATGGATGCCGATATCTCCCGATTTTATTTGCTAGCCTTTTTACAATTAACCCCATGAGTGCACTGTGCCCGTTTATATATATGTGTTTTCTTGTCTTTTGGTCTTTTTGTCTGGCAACGGAGTAACAGTGTTTCTAAGATTACTTTGCCAAATATCTTTATGTTTGTTGACGATCTATGCCCACAAACATGGATGTAGTAATGTTTGACATCTTGCAAGAAAACGCCGCTTAAACCGATACTAGGTCCCGTCTTGAAGTAACTTTGAGATAGGCTTGCTCTATGTATTTGTAGGACCTTTTCTCGTGTAAATTTACTCCATATCCCTTTATTTGCTCATATAAGGATGCAAAAATGTCATTCATGAATACATTTCAGTTTGAGTGAAGGTTTGGTCTTTATTACCTCGATAATGATATCTTCTGGTTTTACTTCATCCAATATACGTTTTGATACTCCGATAATTAGCTTTGATGAAGAGAACAGACTATGCTTTCTCTTCAAGTGCTCAATCATAATTTTATTCTGTGAGGCATCCATTAGTTTCGTGTACGACTGTATTTTCTTTACATCATTGCAGTTTTTATAAAATGTTTCACTGCTGTAGTTTCGATTAATAATTCCAAGATATCTACCAAACTGTCAGAAGTAATATTATTTAATAGTCAGGATAAAATAACACAGTCGTTACATTTCAGTAGAAATCGTTGCAAAAATCAATGATTAATGACTATGAATTATCGACTTTTCACGGAACATTATTTCAACAACTGTTACGTCAAAGAAATTTATTCTAAACTAAAGATTTGCAACTTTGATTTTGGGGGTACGTTTAAGGAGATCAATTTTTTAAAGGACAAATCTCCTATCATGTTAAAACAATACATTGCACTAGGGATATAGCTGTTGTTTGAGTCTGGAGTCTCTACCAGTTTTCACTTTTGTTATTACCATTCAAGGGAATGGTATATTAAATGTACGCCTGAAGTTCAAGTATCGTTATTTTGTGTAAATGTTCTCTGAAAGTGTCTGCCCGGTCAAAACATTTAATTACACCTTTGCACCACTGTTTATGAATTGTTTCCTTTTTGTGTTTGCACTCAATTATACATCTTTGTACAGCTTTTGGTGAATTATTTCCTTTTTTGCACGTCATTGGTCTGGAATTTGTTAGCATTTCATCCTTTTACCGTTTGTCAAGTCCACCATAATTCCAGACTTATGTCTAACAGTCGATCAAAGTACACATACACACTTTCCAACAGCAACAGACAACTGCTTATCCCGAGTTACCTGTTTACTAACTTGTTATCTTAGTAAATGCTTACCAAGGATCTTCTGTAGGAAACAGGAACAAAGCTCACTCAATCCATTCATTGTAATGGATAATGTCATTGCATTGAACCCAATTATTGAATTACAAAAACAGGATAACAGCAAACACCTAAAATGGTCAGGAACTACAATCACATACCACAATTTACAAGCAAACTGCACCAGAAAAACAATAATGAAAACAAGAGACAAACATAAATAACGATAGGAACTCGGGATAGCCAGACTTGGTACCGGCACTAGCAAAAGCCAGTGGTAAGGTTAAACCGGTTTTTGGGTACCCAAACCTCCCCTTTCTCTATCCCGTTTCCCTATAGTAACATAAGCATGCGCATAAAACCCAATACAGGTAGACTACTAACTCAATGACCACTATCTTGGAACAGAAAAGGCATATGACAAAACGTAATTTTGAAAGAAGGGTCAAAGAGTGCTCGCCGCTAAACTGCCGGCTAGCTCAAGGAATCTAGTTTGCTGGTAAAACTGTTGCACTACGGAAGAAAAATCAAACTCAAAACTCCCCGAAGGGTTTGGTAAAGAGTTTTCGTGTATTTCAGCAGACATCGGCAGTATCAGTGAGAGGCCAGTATATATGTAAAGTCTTCAGGTCACTGGAATCCAAAGCCAATGGAATTCACCTTTTATATTTTGTCCCGTGTGGTGTCACCACTGCACTATCAGGTTTTGTTCTGTGACGTCGTGATACCGGGAAAATACACGCACAATAAACAATTTTTGAACATGCGTGAAATACAACTTTTCCCGCGAGTTACCTGATAGTGCAGCAGCGACCCCAATCATTTTATGAATGAATTGCCCCGATTGACCTGGGGTCAATCGGAGTAAATTGCGTCACGTAACATTGTGACGTCCGAAAATTTATATTGTGACGTCAAAATTTTCCGGGAAAATTCACCAATTGGAAACTCGTCTATGTAAGTTATGTCCCAGTTTTTCTGGATTGTTTATCAGTTTTTGACATTTTTAACAGCATTTCCATAAAATAGAGGATGAGAAATGCCCTTTGTAATTAGCTGTTTGCGAGTCACGTCATATCTAGATATCAAATGTTCATATCTTCTGTAAAACTTCTAGGTACTCCAGATATCTATTTCTGGCAGTTTCCAAATATAAAGCCCTAAGATTTGTAAATTGTTCCTGTAAAAAAACTGTTTTTATTTTCCTTGAAACCTTGAATACTGGAATTCGGATTAGTTTAAATATTTCCTTGCCCAGTTACCTCTGATTACTATGTTACATGTAGATGACAAGATTTTTGACGTATATTAAGCATACCTCTGATTTTATTCGTAACAGAGTTTGCAGTTTCAGCTAATTTGCCTTCTGTACGGAAACTTTTTATACAATTGGTTCTGAATTTCTAAATTTCACCTTTTACTTTACAATTTTTACGAAACCTTGTGAGCTGTAAATCTCCGACTACTCTGAAATAACCAAGTTTAAAGCAAGGCTATCATCGTACACCTGCCAAAGACAGTCGTACATCATTTTGCTGTAAGCCTTCAGAAAAGTGTAACAATCATGATTTCAATAAACACTAAACTGCACTAAAACCGACTTAAATTGATAACAAATACATTTTGTTAAATGCTGCACAACTAAAACAACAATAAAATAAGCACGTAATGTTCAAGTATTATTCACTTATCTGTGTATAACATGTTGAATGATAGATGTCTTGTTGTGTTAGCTTGATACGAAACAACAGATGTATTAGTTTTATTTGTAACAAAAATGGTAGATCAAGATCAAGTAGAATATATATGTTATGTTATCTAGCTAGAAAAAAAATGATACGACAAATATAAATAAAGGAGCCCAAAATTGTGGTAGATATTGGGATGTAGTAGAACATATGATGTGTAATATAGCTCCAGAAAAATAGACAAATAGTAGAATTTGAATGATACGACCAATTCGAAGATGAGTATAGCACAAAATGTTTAAAGTAAGTGAGAACTGAACCGTCAGTCTAAAACGAACAATCGAAGGACAATGGCAACATCGGAACAACAAAGACACGACATGAGCACGGCACAAAAAAAGAAAAATGAAGACACACACACACACTTACAAAAACGAACAACACAGAGCCAATAAAAAAAACCCATGGACGAGATCAGGTGCACCGGTAGAGTAAGCATCTCCTGCCTATTATAAGACACCCGCCAAGTTGAACATGTCAACTCCGGTAGTAAAGTCAAAACCGATTAATTTAAACAGTTAATAAAGGAACACGAACCCATATTGTCAACCATATGTTCAATGATCCATATCCTGTTTATAGATTTATTGGCTGAACATTCGGTTGGTGATCCGTTGTATTGTTGAAAATTATATATCCTAAGATACTATTTGTTCGATTATTGCATGATCAGATGATTTAAGTACATTAACGTAATATTACTAAAATCTATTAAATAAATATCAATATTTGATTTTGAATACAGATAAAAGGGAACAGTTTATAGATACGGGGTTATTATGATTTTTTGCAGATATAATACATAACGTACCTTTCAGAAAACATAAATCAGTTTTTTGTACTTTTACGAGATTCCATCAGAATACCACCAAGTCATGTGTGTAATTATTACACATATTTATTAACATTAACATTTATCAAACACAATCTGCATAAAATATGCATAATAAAAAGTAAAGTCTTTTGTAAATCATAACTGCTTTGAGACTCGATCCTATAGTAGAGAATTAAGTACGCCAATCTTATCAAAAGGTGGTATAATCCTTTCACCTGCTGGATTGTATCTTTTAACATAAAAGGTTTTATCACAAGTATTCAGTAGTATATTGGAGAGTAGAACACCTGGTATATAAACCAAATCACTTACAGAACATCACGATTTCCCTCTTACATTTTCCCCAACCACGTGTCCCCAAGTCTTACTAGTTGTATGCATTTAAAACAGTCAACGAGCAATGAAGAAAACATAGTACAATGTATTATGTATAGGAAAGCTAATCCCGGAGAGCTAATAGGCGCGAAAAATAAAGTACCCGAAAAGGGAACCGAAGAACACTGTTATTTTCAAAAATCACAACAGTGGTATAATCATTAAAAAGCTAAAAAGCTTATAATACAGCAATACTTGAATATAATGTTATTCATCTAATATCAAAACTGCAAAGGTTTCCGAGTAAGAATACTTATTATCAACCACGTACGTCCATATTCAACTGACCTGAAAAACAAAGCACAAGATAATCTTACCAAACCATGGAATTGTAATGGAAGATCAAAGTAGCAGGATCTTGAAGGGCTACGCTGAGCGCAACATGATATGACCGCAGCAAGTCGACCACTGAAATTTGAACAAGTGTAATTGAAAGTGAGTGTGGACATACTAAAGAGCTTGACACAATAATTACATGGACATAATAAGGAGATTGACCCAGTAATTAGCTGGACACAAACTGTGGGGAAATGAAAATTAGCCCTTATGACTCCTTTTGGTTCCTGTTTGACCCCTTATAGCTCGGAAACAGTAAGAGCTACGCCAGATCCATTGACAGATTACTGAAAGCTTATATCAAGAGGAATCCAAAGAAAAAAATCCCATCGAAATCCGATGAAAAAAGTAAAAATTTCAGGTAATCTGCAAATTTGCAGTTTTGCCCCTTTAAACCCTTATAGCTCGGAAATGGTAAAAGCTACGCTAAATTTGTTGTCATATACTACCGAAAGCTTATATCAAGAGGAACCAAAAGAAAATAATTCCATTAAAATTCGATGAAAAACAAAAATTTTAGGTAATCTGCAAATTTGGTCCCTTTGAACCTCTATAGCTCGGAAACAGTAGGAGCTACTCCAAATCCGTTGACATACTACCAAAAGCTTATATCAAGAGGAATCCAAAGAAAAAAAATCCCATCGAAATCCGGAAAAAAATTTTAGGTAATCTGCAAATTTGCAGTTTTGGCCCCTTAGAACCCCTGTAGCTCGGAAACAGTAGGAGGTACTCCAAATCTGTTGGCATACTACCAAAAGCCTAATTATATCAAGAGGAATCCTATGAGAAAAATCCCATCGAAATCCCATGAAAAATAAAAATGTCAGGTAATCTGCAAATTTGCATTTTTGGTTCCTTTGACCCCTTATAGCTCGGAAACTGTAATTCCGTTGACAAACTACTAAAAACTTTATCAAGAGGAATCTAAAGAAAAAAATCCCATCTAAATCGGATAAAAAATAAAAATTTTAGGTAATCTGCAAATTAGCAATTTGGCCCCTCATAGGTAGGTAAGGAGACAAGTTACAAAAAATCTTATAGCAGAGCGCGTGTTAAAATTTTTCATAAGCAATCCATTGAAAAAACTGCATCAAAATCGGACAAAAAAAATTATTTTTTTTTGGATTCGCCCCTTTTGGCCCCCATTTATCTCGGGAACTGTACATGCTACATGAAATCTGTTAGCATACTACTGATTGGAAATTTCCTCAGGAGCACACTGAAAGAAACCCCATCAAAATCAGATTAATAATAAAGATTCTACAGACAAATATGTGACAACACCCGATTTAACCCTTTTTGGCCCCTTTTTAAAAAACGGGTGGGGCCAAAACTACTCTAAGCCTTTCTTTTGTATCAAAGAACTTGATTTAAAAATTTCATAAGGATTGATCGACTGGAACCAAAAAAAAAAAAAAAACTAAAGTGTACAAGGTAGAAACGACCGTAGCTTGATATTTGACCAATTTTGATTTATAATATTGCTTTTCTGATTTCCGTTGGGTTATTGCGTCGGTATTCGAATGCCGATGTATTAGAAATTGACCAAAAAATAATGAAAACGACGGTGAACAAATGTAAAATTTCTTCTGGAAGGAGATACAATTAAAATGTGTACAAATACAAAAATTTTCAAGTTATCAGCTCATTAAGAAACATTTCCATCTCTCTTTTTCATATACATTTCTTTTTTGTGTAATATCGGAAATCCATGCGATGCATGTTGGTAACATATGCTATGAACCTGTATATTTATTTCTGCAACTTAAATTGCATGTAAATGTAATGAATAAAAATAGTAATTGTTTATAATTTCCTACACAATGTAAATGTCACTGTTTATTTCAGTGACCGACTACATTAGTTTTTATTCACTGAAAAAAATGAGTAAAAACTACAGGTTCACATCTTCGATTTTTATCTTGTAGTTCATGAACAATTTATTACCTTGCTGACTGTCCCATACAGAATTTGACATTGATTCAGTGATTCAACACTTGACTATACTTACAAGGTGCGAGTAACAAGAGATGAGTGGGTTAAAATTTGTCCATATTGCGTATGCTGTCTCTATTTGTAATATTTTTATGTGCCTTTGAGCTTTAAAAGGTTTGCTCTCAACTACAAGTAGGTCTTTTTTGTTTATCAAAGATTGATTGATAAGTTAGAGTTTAACGTCCACTGAGCAATATTTCAGCTATATCAGGACTGAAAAAATATGAGAAATGGGTATAGGAGCAGGAAATTTAACCTTTCTACACGACCCCATTGAGCCTGCTTTCCTTAGGGACCGACCATTTAACCTGAAGGGGGGGGGTATGGTTTTTTTTTCTGGACAGAAAATTTTTTTCGCGCTTCGCGCGAAACAAATTATTTATTTTTTGCACGCGTATCAACAAAATATTTTTTTTCAAACTTAACATTATTTTTTTGGGTAGAAAGCCTCATTCAGAAAATTTTTTTCCATCATTTTGGCAGCCAAAATATTTTTTTCACATAAAATCAGATCCAAAATATTTTTTTAGAAAAAAACCATAGCCCCCCCCCCCTTCAAGTTAAATGGTCGGTCCCTTAGTAAAATATAGAAGGGGTCTTTATACTGCATGGGGCGTTGCGTTTGCTACAATGATTCGTATATATGTAAGTATGTCCTTTACCTTTCTAAACGATTTTATGAAAATACTATTTGAAACTTGATACTTATTCTGGCAACACCCATGCAGTTACTGTTAGTTTCAGGAGATTCTACGTGTTTGTCAAAACTGTTGTAACTGTAAGACAGAAAACTAGAGCTGTCGCCGAATTGCAGCCAGTTTTACTACGCGCATTGAACACTGAATGCATATTTAGATGTTTTTGGACACTAAACAAAAAAAAAAAACTTTGGGTTGGCAGGTATTGTTTTACATCATGTTCGTCAAGGGTTGCCTTATCATTACTGAGGGTCGGTCAGCCGAACGAACTGACCTTACACCCATACAGAGACGACCAGACAGATGAAGAAGTTGCCACAAACATATATTCCCTACATATATATACCGGTATATATTGACATTGTTGACCATGATATAATGTAACAATTATCATATAAGCAGATCGAAATAGCAATTGTGGGCATACTCGGGACTAATGTCCAATGGAAATTATTTCTAAAATTGTTATCCTATGATGTTTCATCGATTTGAATCTAATTATGTTGACCATCCAATAATATACATCTTATACGACCATAAATTGCAGGCAGGTCTGACACCCACGTGCTGACACTATTCTATCTACTGCAGCTGTGTTGATAACAATCCACTTGAAGTTGCACTCAATGGACACCATCCAGGTATTCTGGACAATTAGCTTGGAGAATGGGTAATGAAGGTCAACTCGAGGTCAGTCTGTGATGACATGTAGCCATCAACAACTGTCCATTTGTAATTTCCTTGTCTGTTCATCATTTTACATGCGCATGTTGGTGACGGATATATATATATATATATATATAGTGATAATTTTAAACCTCATAGTTCATTTTCAACAGAAGTTCACGACTAACGCTTTGAAATATTGGCAATGACCACAGATTTATTTATGCATGCATAGAGGAACTGCATATTCAACCGAATAGAATCATATATGATGCAAGAGATTGGAACTACAACACTAGCAGGGTTCTTCGTGTTTTTTAAAACTATTTTTGAAACTTTATTGACCGAGTAGTTATTTTACGGGGCGGTCTAATAGGCTGAAAATAAAAATATTTGTACACAAAAACCATACTACAGTATCGCAAAATTCAGACTGTTTGGAGTAAACATTAAAATGATTTTGTTGTTGCCTTGTAGACCGTCATCAGTTTTGAAACTTCTCTTTTATCTCACAGTATTAAACTGTTGTTGAAAAATGGGATGTTTTTTGCCATAGTATAGCTAATTTTATTTTGAGAGCTTGATACGCTTTCGAAATATTCTGTTTTTTAAGTCAATGCTTTATCAAAGCCTCAATTGGAGGGTAAGATTTTGTCTGCACGAAAATTTGACGACTTTCCAATCTCTTCTTTTTTGTTGCTGTGTTCATATCCGTATATAGGTTAAGAGAGGTCGTAACATTTGATGATGTCAAATAAGCATTTTGGATTGAAACACATTTTATTCAAGGGAGACAAAAAAGAATGGCATTGAACAAAAATTGAGGGAATACTAGCAAGAACATAGACATGAAGTTTACTTGTTTAGGCAAGTTAGTGGACATAGTATGTTCTTTATAAACAAAATATCAAATGTTATGAAAAAGATGGTCAATAGTGATTTTCATTAATCTTGGTCACTTTACAATAAAACAGATGAGTGTTACATGGAACACTTGTGTCGCCTGCACTTTAATAGAGCCATTTTTGGCTCAGTTAACCTCTACAATCTGTAAAATCAAAATTCTAAGTATCAGGTGTATGTCTGGATCAGGAGAAAAAAACATATTCTGTTAATTTGTTTAGAATATGAATTATAATTTTGAAGGTCTTGCAGATAAACAAACCAAATTAACATTTGAGCTATTTTTGTTCAGTGAACCTCTAAAATCAGTAAAATTGACTTTAAGTATCAGGTGCACAATTAGATCAGGTGTACAACATATCCTGCAAGTTTGGTTGGAATATGACTTACAGTTTTTAAGGAGTTCAAGATTAAGCAATTGAATAAACCGAGAAAAGTGTTACGAAAAATTGTACCATTGACCATATTTGTTGAAAATATTCCAAGTCGGTAAACAAGAAGTAGATGTCCCATAGACCTGAATTTGATAAGCGCAATATATAACCCCCATACTTAAGTCACATACAAAATTTCAAGTGGCTGTGATATGTAGTTGCTGAGAAAAGTGTTACGAAAAAGTGGGACGACGACGACGCAAGACGACTAAAGTGATCCCTATATGTCGCCACACAATACGTGTGCAGGCGACACAAAATAAAATTATGTAAAAGACTAACTAAAAAATCAAATCAGATGCAAAGTTGTTTTTTTCTGAATTGTAAGAGTGATTTTACTTTACTACCGGATTTGACATGTTCAACACGGCGGGTGTCTTATAAGAAGCAGGAGATGCTTACTCTACCGGTGCACCTGATCTCACCCATGGTTTTTATTGGGTCTTTGTGTGTGTGTGTGTGTGTGTGTGTGTGTGTGTGTGTGTGTGTCTTCATTTTTCTTTTCTGTGACCTTCTCATGTTTTGTCCCTCAGTTCTTTGTTGTTTCCGATTTTGCCATTGTCCTTGGATTATTCGTTTTGGATTGACGATTCGGTTCTCACTTACTTTGTTATTGTGAACACTTTGGACCCTTGTATTAATGAAATCATTATTTATCATTTAAAGTCTGAAAAAATAAATGTTTATGTCACATTCTATTGTCCATTTAGCATGTGAAAGGTTTTTTTATTATGGACTAAAACCAATTGCTATAGTTTGAAATTCTTCCGAAAAAGGAAGAGTTATGCCCTCACCACTCCAACCCAAAGAATACATAAATGCATGTTTACCCAAAATTTCTGTTGAGGAAAATCAGACAAAATCTCAAGTCAGTAGTAACGAAGAATAATCTTCACATCTTCTCTCAACAAATTCTGTGCACAGTTCACATGCGAAAAAATGATTTCTAATAAAGCACCCCCCCCCAAAAAAAAACACACACACACAAAAAAAAACAAAGTTTGTATCTGTCAAATATTTACTTTTGCCATACAATACAAATTTGCTTTTCCAAAAATTAAAACCTCTGGTGTCAACGAAAGTTAATTTCTGCAGTTTTTGGCTCTTGAATATAGAATAGCTTATATTAATGCCTTAGTGTATGGCATGTAAAAAAGCCACTCTGACTTATTTCATTGTGAAGTTTGTACTTGGATCGCTTGCCTGCTTTTTTTAAGCAGAATAAATGTGGTCACAACTTTTCATCCGAAACTGATCAACTTTTGGACATTATTTAAATGCGTAATGTTGTTTCTCACGACAGAGATACCACCTACGTTTCTCTATAAAATAATTGTTTCTTTTAAAATTGAAATTAAGCGAATTACTCTCACAGTCATGGTAGTTTCTTTATAAATACTAATGTACGCAGATACAGAAATTCGTTATTTAAAAGATGAAATGTAACTTTTGGGCCATAATTAAGTATAATTACAATATTTGTACAAAAATCGATGTTATCCGAAAATTGCTGTAATTGCTTGGTATCACGTTTCCTGTCGCCTTTCTAGTTGAAATGAGGCCATGACCTCAGCATTACTTACACGTTAATTACAACGTTTAAATAAGTCCCATTTCCTTATTGATGAAGTTTTCTTGTTATTGATGAGAGAGGGAGTATCCGGCTCTATTGTACATAAATTACAAAACTTTGGCTTTATACACCATCAAATATTTTTCCGATTGAAAATAGGGGACGTCAAAAATATTTTGTTTAATAGGAATACTGAGTAAACCTCAAGAGACAAAAAGTAATCAACAAATCAACGCATCGTAAATAAATGCATTGTAAAACAATGGAAAAATGCTTATATTGTTGTTTTTCAGTCTGAAGTTACCATAGGGCCGTCGGCATTTGTTATATTAATTCTAAGTTTAAAGAAAACAAGAAATGGTCGTGATTATTTACACGAGATATCGATAAACGACATTCATTATTTACTCCCTCCATCGTAGTTTTGTTCTAATAACTAAATACCGAACTAAGCTATATTTGATATTAGTGATTATTAGGATTTCGGTTGGTTTTATGCATTTTAAACATTTTTGAAATTATGGATTTCATTTGTTTTGGTTGTAGTGCTGCTGATGAGGAATTAATTTCCGAAATGGCCATACAGGCCATTAAATTATTGCCGTTGGAGTTGACATATGTGTTATAGTCTCATCTTCATTTACTCCATATCCTTTCGTAAAATATTCAAGTCTTCAAAACACCCATCGCAAAACAAAACTTGTACCAGACGACATTATACAGCGAAAGAAAGACTTGGAAAACTTATGAACATGAAGCAACGTAAACATAAATATATGCTACGGTATTTTTGCAGTAGACAGACAGCCAGACAAATTTACAATGTTTACCTTAAAGTATATGTATATAGATTTTCTCTAAATGTATGTGATTTTTCTTAGTGTCAGATTATTAACATAATATTACGTTCTCCAAAAGCAAACGAAAATATACATTTGTATTTGCTTAACAAAGTACATATAATTTTTATGTACACAAGTATACAATGTCAATTAAAAATGCAAAGTTATTTTAAGTCACTTGGAACTTTTTCATGTGAAAGTACGTTTGGGAACATGAAAGCCATTTATACTGAATATCTATGTTACTGACTTAAAACACCTCAAGTGTAGGTATTAAAGTAATATCATCTATAGAGATTTAATGATGTATAAATAAGCCCTATCATTTTGTACATATAACACCGGGATATATCTAATATAACACATCTGTCATTTAAAACATTTTATTTATCACATAAGTTCTGTTCCTGCTGAATGGTCAAATAAATAGAATACTTTTGTGGTCTTAAACCAATTCAGCATAAAACTAATACGTGTAAAGAATATCAAGTTTACAAAATAATGAACCAATTAAATGAAGGAATATGGCAGAGACAGCATTCATTCATACACTATCAAATCCCCTTTTACTCGTTCCATACCCACAGTCAAACATAATAGTAAATAGTCACCTTCCGTTCACCCTGCATTCCATCACGCACATGCTTCAAATGCATTCAAATCTTGGGAAATGTAAAAACATAGTTTTGATCCAGATCTCATTGCCAATGCAGAGCCTGTTTGATTTGTGTTTTAATTTCAATCTTTTGCTTACAGCAATAACTAAATTATACATATATAAAATACACATATCACAATAATTATATGATCTAAAATTGTATGTAAAATGATCTAATTTGGGAAACTAAAGTATGAATGATAATGATTATTTTGTGTAACAATATATCGATCAGCATAAAATATTGATGAAACTGTAATTGTGTAAATTCCATTTTTAAAAAATAAAAAATAATTTCAAATCACTTTTAAAATATGACATTGAAGTGTTTTAAACACGAAGTTGTACCGAATACAACCGCAAAGTTCTTTTCAACAAAAAAGTGAAAAACAAATACCTTTAAAATTTGAGAAAAACAATATTCACAGTGACCTTTTATTGGTAGATATTATAAAAATTATGTTAGTTAACGGAGATAAAATTGTTTTCTCCCAAATGTCAACATATTTCTCCAGACTACCAGTCGGCCAAACTAAAAATAATGATTCTAATCAAAAATATCTGAACAAAAAAAAAGGGAAACGATACGTCTTAATCGATAACTTTTCCGTATATGCAATGTCAGAAAACAAAACGTTCCCTTGGGGAAAATCTGTAAAGAAGTGGAAAGCAATTTGTGAGGACACTGAGGCATTTGATGTAGTTAGAACTTGGATTATGATTGGCTGAAGTTTTAATTTTACGTCTCTGACAATTATCTCAGCACTGTAAATCGATGAACTCATTTCTTTTTTTAACAATGCTGTTAAGACTTATATTTGGCAATTTATGTCCAAGTAGTGTGGCAAATTGACTTAAATCTGAAAGATGAAGCTATAACCGTTTTCTGCATTGAATTAAGGATGCTTTGTGTAATTATCTAGTAACATATGAGCAAACCGAACAGAGCAGCAATAATTTTATCGGCGATAAAGCTATTATGTACACGTAAATCCGAGGAAAACAATCAAAATAGCTAGTCATTAGCATATTATACTATTGATTTTTCTGAAAAATGATTTAGGAGCGAGAGAAAATACTGCGAATATAATACGAAAATATCTATTATCTCCGACCACTTGACATTTAGATATAAAAAATGAAACGTGAGAAAACTCCTTTACAGCTATTTAAAATAGATTTACACGTATTTTCTAATTAAATATTTCATTTACATACTCTCTAAAATGTTCACAATATATTTCTCACAACACGACCAGAGCACTACAAGTACGAAGTAAACCAAATAAATACAAACTATATAGTGTCTTTGTCAAATATGTTAGGGCACGTTCCGGTCATCAATCAAGTTTTATGATCGAATTAAGTAAAACTGACATTGATTTGGCCCTATAGCCGGTTGTTAAACCTTTGGATATGACAGAATAAATACCGTAAATTAATAATCGACTTTGTTTTACAGTCCACATATATATATCATACATTTCGGATGAATTAAGAGCAATTCATTAATCCATTTATACCTGACTAGAGTTTGGCACCATTTGTACAAAACACCTGCCCACATTTTTCCCTGAGGTCCACAGTCCTACGTTTATCATATGTTGTTTTGTAACATTTTCACATTTTCTGTCCGTGTATCCACTATTATGTGATTATTTGTTTGTTTTAATCCACTTTGAGATTTGTACATAAGATTATGATTAAAGCGACGATTGACAACGTGGAAAACGGTAATACATGCAAGTAACGTTAATAAAAATGTCCCCACAACAGCACCAACAATATCTGCTAAAGAAAATCCTCGATGGAGCACTTTTTCTTTTTCCATACTCATTTCTGACTTGCTGGCATTAATAATAAATGTACTTTCTTCCTTCGAATTGATTGTCTTTTCAGATTTCTCTTGATTTTTTGTTTCTTTTTCTACATGTACTTTTTTCTCTTCTTTCTTTTCTGAATCTTTCGTTTTAATTTTGTCTTGCTTTGGCGTGACAGTTCCTTTTGTAGGTTGTACTGTTGGTGGGAGAGTTGGTTTTGGTGTGTTTATAATAACTTGGTCCCTTGAGTATTTCGGTGGCCAAATTACATTTAATGAAAATGTCACATTTCCAGCAGGATTACTTGCGATACATTTATACACTAAATCTTCTGTTGCTTGTGGATCATTTAAATACAAAATACCGTAATTGTCACTTGATCCAGTCAATGCTTTAGGTTTGAACACCTCGACTCCATTTCCAGGCTTAAGCCATGTTATCGTTGGAATGGGATCTCCTGTAGCTAGACAGTTTAACTTGCCAACAGACTCTTCAAAAATAGCATCAACTTTTTTGAAAACGGGCAACTGACAACGGAAATCTTCTGCAGAGAGATCATTGAAATTTTTTGCTCTGAATCTTGCAGGAGTTCTACAAGATGGTGGATCAACACCCGAGAACATTTTCAAATTGTTTTGGTAAAATTGAAATAGCCAACCTACCTCACAGTTACAATGGAGGGGATTTCCAGCAAGTCTGGTATGGCTTAATGTTCTAAAAACATACAACCAGTCTAATGCAAATGTTTCAAATTTATTACCATCCAGCCAGAGATATTTTAATGTCCTGTTCATTGGGCGAATGACTTCCAGAGAAAGTTCGGCAATAGCACAGTTATGTATATATAATCCCATTGTTCGTAATCCCACAAATGCATTTTTGGATATAAGCATTCCTGGGTTGTCATTTAAGAATAAATGTTCCAATGTAAGACCACGGAATGTGAAATCTTCTATTATTCGCAGTCGATTTTTACTTAAATCTAACCATTGTAACTTACTTAAATCTGCGAATGTGTCCACTTGAATTCGTTCTATTCCACAGCTACTCAGATATAAATGTTCCAACTTTTTATACGACGAGAAATTACTCTTGAATAAAGTAGGAGACTGAAAATTATTTTCATTCATGTTAAGTTGAACAGTGTCGGATGATACTCCGCTAGGAATAAACGGTAGATTTTTCCTTGAACAAAAAACATTGTCACTAAGCGGTGGACAAAAACAGATGCTTGGACAAGCAGCACAAAGTAAACGACTACATCCCAATAGAAATAAAATAAGTTCTAAAAATTTTTCACGAAATATCACATTTGTATTAAGAAACATGATTGTCCGATTTTGTTTTCATGTCTACTTATTAATTCTCCATCTAGAACGAGCATCTTTCATATCGCCAACTTTCATCAGTGTGTTGTGTATAGATTATGTACAGCGACCTCTGTTGGCAGAAGTATTAATGCACAGATGAGCGGTCTTCGTTAATGATATTTTCATTCAGATTTTCACTTTTCGTTGATTTACTTATCGGGTTTATCGCAACTGCTTAAATTATATAAGATATAAACATATATAAACAATTTTTGAGTCTTGCTGTCTGCTGATTGGTAAATATTTTCTTTTGAACACAATGGAAGTCATTCTTATTGATTTTCCTGTCAACGTACTGAGGTTATCTGAGGCTACAAATATAACAGTAGTAATTTAAACCTATTTAAATGCTTTGAGGTTAATGATTTTAGAAATTCAAAAATATTTAATTTCAAGCATATTTTAATATTAATTCCATTAAATATCTCTCGATATCTTGATGTTTTTAAGTTTTGGTGTTAAATTTTAAAACGGCATAAAATCATATTATATTTGAACTATTTTTATAATTCAAAAAGATAACAACGGAAATCTCATGTCGAACGAACATTTTGGAATAATATTAAATTTGAATTATTTTAATATGCTACACACTCAATTGTCTACGTTGTATTTAGTGGTGACTTAAACGGTAAATATTAAGAACTACAAATTGTGGCATTTTACAAGTCAATCATGCGATTGACTTTGATGATCAGGTATAAATCATCTACAGATATTATCTTCTAGCCTCTAGATATATATTGACTTATGATAAACAAATATTTGTACATATGACATGCACTAATATTTGTTATTACGTAGTCCCAGGTTTAAGGCTTTTAGATTAATTAAATATTAAATATGAATAAATATATAAATTGTAAACTAAACATGTGCGATTTTTAAAGTTTCTACAATCAAACCAAACCACTCATGTAGTAAATGTATTTATCCTATTACATTTAAAGTGGGGAGTTACAATAGACTGCATTTATCTTAATAGAGTAGTCAGTTTTACATAGAACGAAATGGAGCGTTAGCAGTAACAATATAGTAAAATTTTATTATTAAGACGACCGTTCAAGTTATTTTGATGAATGAATTCGTTAAGCTTACTTTTGTGCAAACACTCGAATAGATAAATTATAAATTAATTTACATACATGGAACATCTTGTAAACTTTGGATAACGATGGATTAAAAAGGACATAGGATGTCGAAATGGCCATAGGAACACGGTGAAAAGCAGTGTTGATATTTGATTTTAGACATGTGTTACACTTCTCCACATTTATACATTCTTTATTCTTCTCTAAAATTACAGTAAATTCGGTACTTATGGTTACCAGAAGTCCATTATTATCTAATAATGGACTTCAGTAGTTGTTTATTACCACAATCCCTCTGCTTGTGGAGTCAATACATCTTTGCTCGCTTAAAACCAGATTTTATTTGGAAATCTTCAATTACTTTTCCTTTCATTTTTACCATGAGTGAACTAGACATGTTTTTACCTGAAGATGTTACATTTCTCTCTCCAGTGATGTATAGGTTATGAAATATTCATCATCTTCTTATCAGTCATATTTTTACTGTCTGTACCATATCAGATGTCCGTTATCACATCGATTAGTCAAGTTTTAACACAAACAGAAGTACGCGCTTGATAATATATACAACTTTCAATGCAATTCGATACATAAACATTATCTTTTTAGAATGAAAATGATTTAAATGTTTAAAATTAATGATAATATCAGAAATTCCAATGTCAACAAACATAAACTCATAAAGTACTACTGTCAATAAAGGGGAAATCTACCATGAGAACGAAAAAGAATTTAGTGCTTTTTATCCTACATTAAATAGTTGTAGATAGTAATTATATGAAAGTGAAACCCATTGAAAACTTATGAAACGTTTATGCATCCTGCATTTGTGTGTACTTTATCCTCTGATATATGCACTATCTAATTATGAATTATGAATACCAGTACTATGTGTTGTGTGGTAAACAATGAAATGATATAGAGTAAATGCAAATCAGACAAGGCCTCTATAAATACACAGTGTAATCAAGCAATCAAACAAGCTTCTATTGCTGTTGAATTCATCATGATTGGCCTTGGTCATACTTAATGGCAAGACGGCCCCTAGCACCGGTTTGAGTGGAATGTATTGCTAAATGTCGAACAACGACACATCCGTGTTTCTTATTGCCCACGAATGTTGGGATCTAACTGGTAAAGTATTCTTACAACCAAAGTCATCTGTTTCACGACAAAAGACTAATATTATACAACAACCACAGGGTAGTCAATTTGAAGATATCGAAAATTAAATAAATAAATAAAGCACAATAATTTGTGTGATAGTGTATATACATGAAAAATTTTCCTACGATTATGTACACCATTACTGAAATATTCAGAGAGAATATATTTCTCTCACGGGGGGAATGATCTCTCGCATGTATAGTCTCTCATATTTATTGAAAATATATATTTTTGAGAATATATATGACGGTAGAAAGATTTTCTAGTTATCAAGATTTTTCTAGTCGGAGTTCAACTTTAGCACAAAGATTTTTTTTTAGAATTTCCTTATCGCAAATGGTGTATTTTCACAGGGTCCTAATGTACCTTTTTACCAGATGTCATATTTACCTCCTTTTTTTGTTCTTCATACCAGCTTAAGGGGTTTTGCTACTCAATTTGAAAATAAATAGGATTTCAAATAAACATGATTTTCTGTTAGATAATTAAAAAAGAAGTAATTTAAGCGAAAAGAAATGATAGGTTGATGATCTAGTTTTTGAGATTTAAGTGATTGAAAATTTGGCGGGAAACTGAACTCCTCTGATTTTACATAGGATTAACATTAGCAAGGTTTGACCATGAATGAATGTGACAGAATAAATAGAATTCGATGAAATCTGTACAGAATGCTCACAAACATGTGTGGAATGAAATTATGGAAAAAAATAAGGGGGTCAATGGGCAAAAAAATATAATGCGTTGAAATGGATAAAATCCGAAGATTCCGAAAATCTGACAGAAATCCCAAAACATGAGGAGCGAACCTCCTTAAGAGTTTGGACGACATGTTACAAATGTGTGACATGGGATGCTTTCATTGTTTATTTTAGAGTGGAGTTTGTCTCGGGAGCAGTGCGGACTCGATAAAGAGATTACCCATGCGAGAAATATGTGTTCTCTATGTTTTTCAGCTATGGTGTACTACTTGTTCTTCAGAAAATTTCTCATAGTTTTGTGGCGCTCTTGTTATTTGTTTTGTTTGTGTCATGTGTTAATTTGTGTTCAATCTGAATTCCCCCTATCCCTTTTTACCTCGGTATTCGTTTGCCGATGTATAGGCACATCATTATACGTTCAAATTTTGGCATTTGGCATTCCGTTTTTTGTAATTTCCAAATGTTTATCTCAAATTTTGTAAAAAATGACCACACTGAAATAAAAAGCAAGAATTAAGTTTTCTCGCAATTGACTCAATGAGTGCCTTGTGGTTGTTTGTAAGTTGGGAATGTCTTCTAGTCGTAAAAATTATTAATAAAACAGGATAACAGAAAACAACTACAATGGCTGAGAATTACAAATACACGCTACAATCTGACAGGAAAACACAAAGAAGACAAAAGACATACGTAAACAACGAAAGGAACTCAGAACAGCCGGACTTGGTACGACACTTGCAAAAGCCAGTGGTTAGGGTAAACCCAAACCCCCCTTTTGTCTGTCCAGTTAATAGATCCAGTGATTAGTCTTTTCGCGAGACAACGAATGAGGCATTTTTTTTTCAATTTGTCATGATTTTACACTTGGACATTGATTTGATTCCGATATGATATGTCTGATTTGCCATATTGATATGCATTGACAACGAAATTATACAAATGCTTCATCATAGTGTTGCATATTATGATTTGTCCCGAACTTGAAATTTCATAAAAGTAATGAATTGCTCGTAAATCATAAAAAAACTAGTACCACAAACTGAGAAATATACACTATTTTTGTTATACCCCGAGATTAGGAGTTAGGTCAATAATACATAGAAGTCCTTGATGGTTCTTTCTTAAAAAACAACTAAAAACGAACAGAAATATAATTTAAAAATCACCAAAAAGAGAAAGTCAAACGAGGACACCCACTGAGGTTGTCTTAATTATAAAGTTTATCAAAGTATTTAATATTTCCCGTGCATAATCTTTGAATCACTTTACTTCTTTGTTATAGTATCAAGTATCTCCTTGTCAAGGCGGATAATAATTTAACACTTCTGAAATAGAAATAATTGATACCCATATTGTCATAATCTAACAAACAGGGAATATATACACCACTCTCTAGTGTGGCTGATGCACTGTCAACAGTTGTATGTTACTGTTTCTCTTAAATTATGACACATAGTCGGTTCCATAGATACAACGAAAACATCACAGATTTGCTTTCTTATTTATATCGATTTTCTAACTTTTTACACCACGAAAAGGTGCTTTTTTATTCACAAAATGGCTGATTTCAATGTATTAGTTATCATCCTATATCATCATTACTATCAAAATTAATTCTACGTTATCTTATCACCCAGGGTGGGGGTGTAGAAGGGTTACTTTCTACTTTCTATTACTTGGATAGTAGAGTGTGCCGCAGGAATTGGTCATGTTTTTGCTATCAGTTTGTCTAAAACAGGGTATCTTTTTTCACTTATGTTGTTTTAAACAGGATGACCGTCCTGGAAGGTAGTTTTTAGTACATTTACGTTAAAACTAGTATTTACCACACCAAGACCAGCAATGTAATATATTCATATACTTTGGTCATAGAAACTCCACTGCAGATTTTTAGCAAGGTATTGATTGTTGAAATAAGTCTGAAACAGGATGTGTTTCTTTGATTTTTTTATGTCTTTTTATATCGGCAGAGTATTACCAAAATTATTGTCAAGTAGCCTCCCTCGGGTCCAAACAATGTTAGCCGTTAGATTCAGTTAAATATAAACAAATCAATCGTTAGTTTCTATATTATTGCATCGGTCAAACAACAACTGATATGCAGACTGTGAACATTCTCAAAGTAATTCACAGTCTACATATAAGTTGTTGCATGTTGGAATAGTCATGGTACTGAGAGATACCCCTTGTGTAACCAAATGACGTAACTACCTAGGAATGGTAAATTCACGAAAGGAAAATTGAAATCTTTTTGTTTGTCACTTATTCTAGTTGTGAGCAAAGAAAAGGATCTTGATAAGCAGTTTAGAATTAGTAAAACAAGTAAAAACGAACAGAGACATACGAGGAAAAATCATAAAAAACGAGGACATAATTATGAAGTTAATATTTCCTGGGCAGAATCTTCGAATCTACTTTACTTCTTTGTTACAGGATTAAATATCTTGGCCTTGTCGAGACGGATTCTGAAATAGAAATAAGTGATACCCATATTGTCATGTTTAAACATAGAGTGAGTATATACTCCACTCTTCGATATGAATGATACAGCTATATGTTACTGTTGCCCTTTGTAATTATAACACAATGCATCCTCTGAAGGGAAACGAAAGCAACACAGATTTGCTTTATCAATTTATTTGTATCGATTTTCTAACTTTCACACCACGAAAAGGTGTGAAAACAAACTTCTCTAGCTTGTTAATTTGATGTACACATATACATTTGTATAACAAATTCTTCTTTTTCACAAAATGGCTGATTCCTATATTGTTAAGTTTTATTTCCAAATCATCATCCAATATTATCAAAGTTTCGATCAAAATTTAAATTTCTCTTGTACCAAAATTGTCAGGGTTTGGATTTAGTGAAATGTAACAAATCATCCATAAGTTTCCAGATCATTGTATTATTTGGTTAATGAACAAGTGATATAAAATATAGAAGTTGCAGACTATGAATGACTATAGTTTCTCATATTTCAGAAGTTAGTTAATATGTGTTGGTGAAGTCCTGGTATTCAGAGATACATGCGTTGATGTGTAACGGTAGAAAGGACGTTACTTCCCTGAAATGGGAAATTGAAATTATTTTGTCACATGTTCTAGTTATAACCGAAGAAAGCGGATCTTGATAAGAAACCGAACTTCCAGTTTCTGTACAGTGACTGTAATTTTCAGTTGGCTTGGGTGAAAAGATGCAATAACTCACTGAAACATATGATATTGAATAAAAATAATCATGATCTAATCAAAGCGTAACATTGGAGATCTAAGAAAACTGTTATAGATATATTCAAAGTTATTATCAACTGGAAGTTGAATATCAATTCCGCTCACACCGGTGCTATAGGGACCGTCTTGAACTTACTATGAGGTATGGACACAACTCATTGTTGAAGGCCTCATGGCGAATTCAAGATGAAGAACAACAATAAAAGCGTTGTGCCATAGCTTGGTTTAATTTGTAGAGACTTTTTTCATGTGCATTTACTTCATATTTTTCCATGGTCAATTTAATACTGGCGTTTGTCTCTCCTGCAGTGTGGAGTCCGTAAAAATATTCCCCTTGTCAGAGATGTAAACTCTCTATATATTTCAGTTATGGTGTACTTATTCTTGAGAGAATATCTCATATGGAAACAATATCATACTTTCAAATACTTTGAAATGCTATTCTAACCATTCTGCTTATAGTGCAATTATCTCATTCTTTTATCATTCCAAGTTCTCTTGCAATTTACTCGATAATTGCCCTGTGGTTGTTTTATATTTGTTGTGATTGTCTTCTATTAGTCTTTTTTCGGGCAACGGATCACAACTGTTGTAAGAACACTTAGCCAGTTAATTTTATGTTTGGTGACGACCCCGCATTCATGGATATAAAAAACATGGATATATCCTTGCTCGACATTTAGCAATGAATTTCGGTCACACCGGTGCGAGAGGCCGTCTTGAACTTACTATGAGGTATGAGCACAACCCATTGTTGAATAAACAAATAAAGGGATATGGAGTAAATGTTCATGGGACAAATCCCTATAAATACGTGGTAAGATTAAGCAAATGGAACAACGCTTTGATTGTTGTTCTTCATCTTGAAGTCACTATGAGGCCTTCAACAAAGAGCAAACGCTCTTACCTCACAGTAAGTTCGAGACGGCTCCTAGCATCGGTTTGAAAGCATCATGGTGACTTCAAGATGAAGAACAACAACAAAAACGTTGCTTGGTTTTACTATGTATTGTCTCATGTGCATTTACTCCACATCCTTCCATTGTTGATTAACAACCACCAAACATTTTACCGTTAGAAGGTACTGCATCTCAGGGGACGACCATCTGATTTTCGGAAAGGGGGGAGGGTACTCGGGCGATTTCGTAAATAAATAATTAAATCTTGGTGGCAGTGAAAATCTATATTGAAATACTGTTTTGATTTTAGAAAACTACTATTAATTTTTTGCAAATGCAAATAAATAATTCGATATGACATTTCGTGAAAATTTATTCAACATGTTTATAAAAACAAATAAATTTTCTGGGCAAAATCGCCCAAGACCCCTCCCTCGAAAATTAAATCGTCGTCCCCTTAAAGTCATTTTGGCGTGTTGAATGAAGAAATAAGATCTTGAACATTTTCTTGTAAGAATATGTAATCTATCTGTAGGTATTGAATAGGGAATAGTGACAAATCAAATGTCAATATCAGATTTTAAGCTTTTGATTTTTTTACATATATGCAAGAGTCTTAACCCTCTTAAATTGTTTACAAAAAACTGAGGATAAAAGTCACTTTGACATAATCATAGAATATATTGTTTGATAATATGTTTCATAAACGCAAATGTCTTTAAATGGGACAATAATAAAATTACAGAACAGAATTGTCAAAAGACAAAGCAGGAAGAAAAAGACCTTAAATATTGTCGACCACAGTATTCCCGACTTCGTACATGCAGGCATTTCATAGGAGACAGGGTAAAAATGGTTTTATGGCGCGCCAAACCTCCCCTTCTATCGCAGTAGTGTCCGGTAGCAACTCACCAGCAATTGCTATTGAAAGGTCGTGGACAGTAAAAAGAAAAAAAAAATCATCCCAGTTTTAAGTAGAAAAAGGAAACTTGAATCAGGACCGAAACTTTAAATTTTTCTACATCGAAGAACTTTTTAATGACCGTACGAGACGGAATTTTCTGAAGCCTTGATTTATAGGGCCCTTACGGAGATAATAATGCCTAAAGAGAAAGTATGTATAAATTGTGCTAGCTCTCGCGTAACCAATCAACTGGTAAACATACACTCCCTAAGCAGACTAAGCTGGAATATTACTCTCCATGTAAGGAAAATTGATAATTTTGAAATTGAAATCGTCCCCTTTGTCGCAAATTTTAGTACCGAGATGACAATGACAGTCAAATTCGAGATATTTAGATCTAGTGGTTTCTGTCGTTTCGTTTATCGTGGATAAATCAATTGCACCCTTTTAGCAAAAGATGGGTTATTAATGGGAAGAACATCATCAAAGTGAAGTGTAGCATCTTTTACTTTATCATCTTTTAGGAATCTCTGAAGAAATATAGTCTCGTAGGAATATAAAAAAAGTCTGCCAGTAGAGGAGAAAAATAGTGCCCACTGGTATACCAACTTGCCGTTGATAAATAGCACCTCCAAATGTGACAAATATATTATCAATAAAAAACGAAGCATACTGTACACCTGTTTTTCATCGTAGCATACTTTTCCTTTTACGTTATCTTTTGAGTAAAATGTGGATTTAAAACCTAATACAACAATTTTCTTTGATCGGCAAATGCTTTTTGAAAGATACAAGTTGATTCGTGATTTAAGTTTAGCATTGGGAATCATGGTATACATTGTGGAAAAATCAAATGATCTAATAGAATGTATTTGAGAAAAAGAACGGAATTAAAGAAAAGTTCTACAGTATTCTACAATATGTTTGCCTGTCTTTGAACTGTTAGTTCAATACAAAATTTAGTAGTTGAGCAAGATGAAGATCCAGCGATAATTCTTTCCTTGTATGTATTTTGTGTAATTTTGATACAGATCGAAGCACATTTAATATCATAAGAATCACGAAAATTTGGAAATATGATAAATGGGTCTGTATGAGGTGGAGATGGTTGGGGTCGAAAGAGGCTACAAAGTCTTACAATAGACACATTGTAAGTACATAAACGGTTATGAAATTCTAATCCCTAGTTTGTTGTGCGCCTGCATCTATACAATCCAAGTGTGTTCAAGTGTGTTCCAATAAATAATGCAAATGGGACTTTGCACGATAGGACTGCAGTACATTGAACATTAGTATTTTTTAGCAAAAGTCAAAAAGGTGTGACGTAGAAAAAGCCGAGAATGTACACTGCCGACCGTCAATTCTTTGTTATGGCCCTGTCACACTATAACGCACAGCACAACGTGTGCCCAGCGTGTGAGAATATTTTCGTACACGCTGGTGTGCGTTGTATAGGTTAGAGGCACGTTTGTAGCACGTTACAAACACGTCGACACACTTTGGCGTGCGTTGTTGAACGTTGGATGCGTCGAAAAATTTTGAACATGCTCAAAATTTCACGACGTTCGCCAACGTGTTGTTAATAAGTTATACAGACGTTGGACCAACGCTAGAGTTTCGTTATGCACGCAATGTGTCCTGTATGTAGTAGTTTCTCGAAAGTTGTTTTAAACATGAAGAGAACGCAAACCGGGCGTCCTTGTAACGAAGGAATAACGTGTTAGCCGATGTTTTATTATAAAAATAATGGTTAAAGACAAGACAAAATTCCAAAGTAAGGTAAATAGCTGATTTATTTTTGTATTGTTTTGAAAATATATTTAAACATTTTTCAGGGACCTATCCCTCCTGCAAATCTGTCGTATTTTCGGTCGCATTTCTAATTATTTCTACATTTGCAAATGACATTGAGATCAAGAATTTCAAGGTGATCTAACAAAGATCGTCAAAACGCTATACAGACGCTCTATGAATGTTGATGCGTTCGGTATACGTCAAGCACGCTGGTAAAACGCCTTTGCAACGTTGTCATACGCTGTTACACGTTTTGTGAGCGTTGCATACAAGTTATGGATAGGTTTTTCGTGCGTTGTAGGCCGTTGGCCTGACGCTATGAATGCGTTCAACAAGAGAATTTCTTCGGCGTGTGCTAACGTTCTCATAAAAATTATCGAACGTCGGCACACGTTGGCTAGAACGTTATAATGTGGCAAGGCCTTTACCTGCGCCATCTTGTGTTGAATCGAAATGTACGTTATATTCACTGGCGTACGTTGTTTGTTTGTTTGTTTGTTTTTTTTAAATTTTGTATCATATTGCTCGGATCTGCATTCGAATCTGTTGATGTTAGGTCTCCGTCCGTTGGTTTTCCTTTCCAGTCAGTTTAACTATTTCATTTCAATCTGTTGTCAATTTTAGACGACTCCGTTGGTTCTACTTTCGAGTCTGTTGATTTAATTTTTAGATAAATGTTGTTGGTTTTTATTTAGTAATGTTGTATATTTTTTTATTGCTGTTCGTTTCGCTTTGGTGTCTTTTTTCTCTTTCGACGCCCATAATATACAGAAAATTATGTTTAAAATAAATGTAACTCGCAAAGATGAAACATCAAACCAAAAGTACAATGTGAAAGAATATCATCTTATTACAAACCATGTATGCAAATTTCCGCATATATTTTTATGAGTGTTTTTAAAATACTCTACATATATACCTTAATGTATTTTTATTACTTAGGAATAAAATACAGTTTTCAAGTCAAAGGTTAATCGTCTATCGACTTCGTATTAAATTGATAATCTTTCAGTACTGATCTAACTTATTCCAAATGTTATGAATTTTTTTTCACGTCGATAACTTCACACTTAGTATTTTACGCCTGGGGATTTTAAACACCCAGATAAACGCCACAATAC
Organism: Modiolus philippinarum; assembly: GCA_002080025.1. NCBI lineage: Eukaryota > Metazoa > Mollusca > Bivalvia > Mytilida > Modiolidae > Modiolus > Modiolus philippinarum. The sequence goes on along the minus strand of MJUU01021230.1, from coordinate 46,799 downwards.
GATTATACGGCCATAATTATACAATGGCGTTACGTCGATTCTGACACAATTTGTGAAAATAAGCCTTTAGGATATTTATCTATTTACTATAAAGTATAATTGACCATGTAGCGATGTAACAAAAGATGAATTATAGGGCGTCTTAAATGACTTCCTGATTGATATGGAGATGATTTATTTAACGGGTGGTTGTACGTGCTAGTCTATTGTTGAATTCGTTCATCTGAAATACGAACTGAAGCTCTTGTTCATCAATATGGTTGAAAGTTGGAACATTCCGTGTCAAGTAAATATAAGGTAGTCAGGGAGAAATACATTTTAGGATTTGTGTATAATTGGTACCACTCGAACGTAGAAATAAAGTTTAACGTGGTTCGTGAATACTGAAAAAGATCATTCTACAAATAGAAGAAATAACCCCAAAATAATTTGCACAAAAATACAGTTCGCAATAAAGAAGAAAAATACATGTATACTTATCATTAATTCTGATCATCCATCTTATCTTCCATAGATTTATAATTATTTTCATCTACTCATCACAAATGATCTTTTATCAAAAAGCCATATAATATAGTTCTTGATGTATCATTCATTATAATGATTATGCGTGAAAGATTATTTTCATTGCGATGTTCAAATGAAAGAAACGTGTAATATTAAACTTTTGTTTAAAAGATTTTACATCAAAGTATACAGTTTTACGTTTTAAGTCTGGCAGGTGACTTTTGTCCTTGACTTTAATTTCACGGTCTAGTGGCCACATTAAGTTTTTCTGCTTAAGTCCATTTCTCAATAACTAGAAGTGGTAGGCTAATATTATATTGGTATATAGGTTGGTCTTGGGTAGTACATGTCAGTCTAGCAGGTGACTTTTGTCCTTGATCTCAATTTCACGGTCTAGTGGCCACGATAAGTTTTTCTGCTTAAGTCCGTTTCTCAGTAACTAGAAGTGGTAGGTTGATAATATTTGGTAAGTAGGTTGGTTTTGGGTAGTACATGTCAGTCTGGTAGGTGACTTTTGTCCTTGACCTCAATTTCACGATCTACTGGCAACGTTAAGTTTTTCTGCTTAAGCCCATTTCTCAATAACGAGAAGTGGTAGGTTGATAATATGTGGTATGTAGGTTGGTCTTGTNTTGACCTCAATTTCACAGTCTAGTGAGCATGTTCACTTTTCTGATTACTTCACTTAGATTTCACATCAATTTAGAGGCCAGCAGGGACGGGCGAGACATCTTTTAGGGTCTTCACTTGTAGTTGATTATCCCATACCAATAGGGTCTAAATCTATACACCAGAGCAATGCTTAAAATTAAAATAATACTCACAATTGTTTATCTGATTTGGTGTTTTAAGGTTTTGAATTAAATAAAATCTTTAAAATGAGTAAAACAATTCAGATTTGTTTTAAAAAATTTAGGTAGGGGCAAAGAGGCCATTTTAAAGTTGGTTATCCAAAAGATCGTGGTTCCTCATCTTGAAGTCACCTCGAGGTTTATGCAAACCAATCTACGGTGAATACTTTTGACATGTTTTAAAAGAATTAATAAAATTAACGTTTATCGTTTACAATTGGTATTAATTTAGGCCCAAAATTTAATAGATTATTACTTCAAACAATGTGGCTCGTTATACATTAAAATATTAACTATCTTCATATTTATTGTGACTTGTCATAAATTATAAATAAGTCTATGTGAAGCATTGCCCTGAATTTGAGTTTAAAAACAACAAAGCATACAAAAAGAATTTAATGGTTTAATAATGGCATTGAGTTGAACAAACTGAGCGCAAAATTATACTTTTCCAGAATAGCTGTTTCTGCGTCCGATTTTATTGAACCAACAACCGTCACATCTTTTGCTTAATTATTTATGTTAACACCTCAAATAATGTATTGGTTTAAGCTCTTTTATTTCATACTAATTGTCTTGAATATTCCAAATACTTGATTTGCCACAATGGATATATGTATTTCTTCACATTTTGATTGATTTCATCTGACTTAATACATATATATTAGGATCAATATAAATGAAAGGATAGACAAACTAAGAATGAAGGATGAAGTCGACCAATGTATGAAACTCAACCTTACAAAATAACTGGTCGGGTCACATAATAAATTTCCGAATGAATACCGAAGTAAGAGCCAAAAATCGTATATCCAGAATGCATGGCAATTTAAGGATTACATACAGACAGAGAACGTAAAGACGAAACAAACAGTTCATAAAACAAACGCCACAGAAATAAGGCACTAACAATGTGAACCCCTTAAAAATAGGAGTGTCATCAGGTGTTCATGAAGGGTAAGCATGACCTGCTTCACATGTGACACTGCGGGTGAAAAGTCCGGTGTGATGTCAAATTCGGTAAGGCACGGACCATTTGATTTTCAGGGGGGGGGGGGGGGGGGGG